>PVIU01000136.1:10619-117842 GCA_004026605.1 Ondatra zibethicus
ACACACACACACCTCCTTCTCTACCCCCCCACCCCGTCCTGTCTCCATAGACACACACACAACACACACACACACACACACACACACCTCCTTCTCAACCCCCCCACTCCATCCCATCTCCATTCTTCCTACACTACTCATTTTCATGTCCTTCCATATCTACTTATCTTGAATTGAAACCAACTCAACATCCCATTCAGAAACAGGGCCATCAAACCTTTGAAGTCACAACTAACCATATGGCTTTTAATAACTAAAAATCTAAAATTTTAAGGTCTAAAATCTAACCTTTTTTAGTTGTATGATCTTGTATGGTGTGTTGGGCTAAGATCCGCTGTCTTAATTACTTTTCTATTGCTGCGAAGAGACACCATGACCAAGGCAACTCACACACACAAAAAAGGAGTTTTTGAGGAATTACAGTTTCAGAGGATGAGTCCATGGACCATCACGGTGGGGAGCTGGAAGTGGGCAGGTAGGCATGGCCGAGAGCTCATATCTGATCCACAGACATGAGACAGAGAAAGTACACTAAGAAGGGCAGGGCCTTTTGAAACATCAAAACCCACCCCCAGTGACACACCTCTTCTAAAAAGGCCACACCTCCTGATCCTTCCCAAACAGTTCTACCAACTGGAGACTAAATATTCTAACATATCAGCCTATGGAAGCCATTCTCATTCAAACCACCACATTCACCAAGAGAAAGGGTAACACAACACAGCATCTTTTAATCTTTTGTGAGACACAATAGGTCTCCTTACATTGGCCAGTATAAGCTGACCAACTACTAGCAGTATGATTTCTTGTGTGGGAAAATTTTCCACCCTCTATGAAAGGATGTACAGCTGAATTTTATTTATTATTTAATTCAGAAAAAGATAGAGAACACAAGCATGAGACACCTTTTTCACAGCTAAGTATAGGAGCATAAGCATTTCCTGCTCTATTAAAATTCCAAGAATTAAAACAAAACTAAAAAAAAAGCTGCCATTACATGAAGATTAATATGGCAAGATTTAAGATAATTAAAAGGATTCCCAAGTTCCTGAATGTTTAAAAAACACCCTCACTAGGGGTTTTTAAACATTCAGGGGCGCTTATCTCTTTAGCACCTGTGCAGCAACCAGAAGCTGAAGCTAAGGCTTCTTGTGCAAACCACTCACTAGAACCAGGTGATTTGCATTTAACTTGCCCCTGTAGATGCATTCTGTGTTCCAGAGCAAGATGACACAGCTTTAAACCAGACAGCCTAACCCCAAGCCAGACAACTGGTAAAGTCATCCACTCCATAGCCAAAACTGGATCCTGAAATAGACTGACCACGCCAGAAAGAGAAGCACTTCTCAATAAGGTGCATCGGCCTGTGGCGGTACACAGTGTCTTCTCTGCGTGTGAGCACCCAGGAGAGAATCTAAGCCTGTATTTTTATGAATTAACATCATAAGATTTCCTTCCTGCCACAGCAATGCTTGCCAGAAAATAAGGTGGGAGGAATGGATCTAAGAAGGATCAGTTTGGGGCTCTGAGAGTCCTTGCCATCTCAGGATCATTAAGACAAGGGGAGTCAGACAGCCCTTTCAACACACACACACATACAGAAACACACACACACACACACACACACACACACACACGCATTTCTCCTTAGCAGATTATGAGCCCAGAAAGAAAACCAGAGTCCAATAACTTTAACGAAGTTCTTCTCTTCACCTCTGGGGCCTTTTGGCCTGTCCTGCCTGACCATTAGGTAGGAAGAATCCCTGTCCCATCACAGGGCACTAGGAAAGAACAAGGTCGACTTCATGTTCAAAATCAATCACTAATCAGAGAGGATCTCCCAGACCCTCTATGCATTCATCACCATTTTCCAAGCCAAGTTCTATATCTGATGTAGAAGAAACTCAAAGTGACAGAATTGATGTTATAAATGATTTATTAATAGATTTGCTTAGGAGACATTAAGTCACACAAAGTAGAATTTAGCCTCCAAAAGTGAGTCGTGTGCTAACCTAACCTGTGTGAGATAAGCGAAATACAGGGGTCTAGGATGCAAATGTTTACTCACCAGAAGTCACGAGCCATTAGGTTCCATTCCCATAACCAAGAAGACAGCCCTGACTTACAGCCAGCCATTAGACTCATCCTCATTGCCTAGGCTGCTTTGAAACACCAGGACCAAAAAGCAAGTTGGGGAGGAAAGGGTTTACTTGGCTTGTACTTCCTTCCACATTGCTGTTCATCGCTGAAGGAAGTCAGGACAGGATCCTGGAGGCAGGAGCTGATGCACAGGCCACGGCAGGGTGCTGCTTGCAGTTTTGCATCTCGGGGCTGCTTTCTTATAGAACCCAGGACCACCAGCCCATGGGTGGCCCCACCCTCCATGGGCTGGACCCTCCCACACTGAGGCAAGAGGTCGAAGCTAGAATGGCCCTGAAGATGGCGCTGTTAAAGGCAGCTCCTACATCGTCCTGCCCTTGGAGGGACCCCACTTGTAATGGAGAGGAGCAGACTCCAGGAAGACTGATTTTGGAAATAAGTTCCCAGACAAACAAGGACAAACCATCGTTCTGGCTCTGCAGCCAACCCCGCTGATGCTGAGCTACCCCGGGGTAGAGTATCCTCCACTCTCAAACCCTGGGACTTGATGGCTGTGTGGACCATGAAGTCTCCTATGTGTCTGCGTGGGCTTGGATAAGGAAGGCGCTGCTTCGTATCTTCACATAGCAGTAAGCTAGTGTTTTTGCATTGTATCCTAACCTATTAGGGAGAGGGGACATGAGTAGCATCCTAGAAATAATGAAAAAAAAAAAAAAGAAAGTCACACCAGATGCCAGAGAGAGGGGAGCCATGGAGACAAACACCATGGTCTTGCTTTTTTTCCTAACTTTGAACCTAAAGAACTCTATAGAAATAAATACCCAGAAACATGTAGAGGCACCTGAGAAGTTTGTGCCAAGGACCTCCTTCGGCTTTAGAGGTTGTCCTTGTCCCTCAGTCTCACAGGCAGCTGGGCTGGGAACACTTGATAGGACGGCAGCAGCTGATGACGGTGGCATCAGCTGATCAAGGTGGACAAGGTGATGAGAGCTCCTGTGGAAAAGAATCCCAAGGTCCCCAGGTGCCTGCTGCCCCTCCCCCACCATCAGAGCCATACAAGTCCTGTGGAGTGCCTTCCTGGGGAAGAGTAGAGGAGGAAAGAGGCCCTGCTGGCCGGGAAAGACTAATGGTCAGAGGACCCTGTGTGGGCTAGAAGACCATGACAAGGAAACTGGTCACTTAGAGTTAGCCATGGATTCTTTCTCTCCCTAATCGCCCTTCAGAGTACACAGGCTATCCAGGAAAAAAAGCCAACCTGCTGCAGAGTTAAGTCATTACATTTTTAAAGGCACGCAAGCAGTAGAATGAGTAAAATCCACCCCTGGTGTACTCGTCTCCACCACTGAAAGCTGGCTGTACTGCTGGCTTAGTGCATCAAATTGACACACACTAGAGCCATCAGGGAGGGAGGAGCCTCAGCTCAGGAGATCCGAGATCCGGCTGTAAGGCATTTTCTCAATTAGTGATCATGGGGAGGGCCCAGTCCATGGTGGGTGGGGCCCCCCCAGGGCTGGTGGACCTGAGTGGTATAAGAAAACAAGCTGAGCAAGCCAAGGGAAGCAAACCAGTAAGCAACACCCTTCCATGGCCCGTGCATCAGCTCCACCTCCAGGATCCTACCCTACTTGAATTCCTGTTCTGACTTCTCCAATGATGGACTATGGTCTGGAAGTGTAAGCCAAGTAAACCCTTCCCACTCCAACTGGCCTTTTGGTCGTGTTTTTTTGTCACTGCTATAGAAACTCTAAGACACCATCACTTTTTGTTGTTGTTGCCATTACCTTGAAGAGTTAAAATTGCACCGACATATGTCATAGAAATGTCTTAGCAAGGTACCACAAACAAGTTTTGAGACAGGGCCTCAAAATCCTCCTGCCTTGGCTTTCTAAGCACTGCGATTACAGGTATACGCCGCCCTGCTTGGGTATAAACTCGCTGCTTTGTAAACAGAGATTTATTCTTTCACAGTTTTGAAGCTGGAAGTCCAAAGCCAGGTATCAATCAAGCTGATTCCTTTAGAGGTCCTGGAGGAGACATGGCCTTTGCCTGTTGCCAAGCTTCGGGAAGGCACCAGATTTAAAAGCATCATAGCGCCAACATTTTAACCCTTTGTTGGCTGAGGTGTGGAATCTGCACTCACTTTTGGGATGCAGGCAGAATGTGCCATGCGTTTCTAAATGTTCCCAAGTTTGTCTACTTTAAATAATTGTTGACAAGTTTTCATCATGTAAGTTGATCAAGGGGGTTGGGGTGGTTTGATGAGAACGTCCACCACGGGCTCATCTATTTGAACATTTGGTCCCATTTGGTGGCACTGTTTAGGAAGGTTGTGAAGCATTTACCAGGAGGAATTATGTCCCAAGGACAGCTGTTGAGAATTGATAGCCTCGCCCTAGTTCAGGCTGCTCTCTCTGCTTCCTGTGTGTGAGCGGAGTTGTGACGTCTCAGCTTTCTGCTCCCATGCCATGTGACTCAACACCATGATGGACGCTTACCACTCTGAGATAGGCCTTGCTACCGTGCCTGGCAGTCTGAGCCCAGTCCCCAAAGCCTGCATAGTGGAAGGAGAGAAATGAATTCTTGCAAGCCATTCTCTGACTGTCACATGTGCGCCACAGCATTCAAGCATTCAGCCATACATACAGACACACCCAATAAATAATAGTACGAGCTTTAAGAATGCTGTGAGCTTCATAAAAATCAATGAATTGTTACTTAGGATTAGGGCAGAAAGGGGCCATAAAAATAACTTTTGCCTTTTCATGTTACATATGTATTTGAGGCAGTATTCTCAGCAATAAAATTATAAAACTAAAAATATCAATCAGCTCTTAAAAATATCTAAAATATTCTTTCCACATACCAAGAATGCAGTCAAGCTTTAATCTTTTATTATTGATTTACTGCGACAATTTCATTTATGTATATAATATAGTCTGGTCACAATCATCCCACCACCATCTCTAACCCCTGGCCACCAGCTCACCCTTCCTCCTACCTGGTCCCCATGCCACTTTTATGCCTTGTTCTGATTTTGGTTTTATATTGTGACCAAAATCAAATTCTGGGTTTAAGCAGGATCGCTCATGTGAGCATGGTGTGAGGCTGTCCTCCTGTGATTTGACTCTTACCTTCTGTCCACTCTCTCTTCCGTGAGCCCCTAAGGGGATGAGGTGAGGACCCTGTCTGATGCTGAGCACTTGACAGTCCCTTGTTCTTAGCACTCAACCAGCTATGAATCCAGCAAGCATCAGTTCTCTGTATAAAAGCGAGCATCAATCCATGTGTGAGAGAAATACCTCCCTACTCCGAGCATGTGGATAATTGGTCTCCAACTGATAGTGTTCTTTGGGGTGTTGGGAGGTGTGGCCTTGTTGGAGGAAGTGTGTCACTAGAGGCGGGCTATCTTCACTAGTATGGACTCCAATCCTCTGGAACTGTAAACTCAAACTCTTCTATAAATTGCCTTGGTCATGGTGTTTTATCATGGCCATAGTAAAATAACTGATACAGTATGTAAGCTTGCTTTCACATTTAATAAGTGGCAAAATTACATGTATATGAAAGAATTGTTTTAAATTAAGCTTCTTTACAGTCTTTATCAGTGACTGTTTGATTTGTGCATATTTACCAGCATGCCTGGAGCTGTACAGAATTCCTCAGCTGTAAAGAGATCTGAGAAGGAGAAGTGTGGGAAGTTCTGCTTCAGCTGACCTTTCAAGGGCACATTAGGCAACCTCTAGACATTCTTCAAGATTCAAAGCAGCATGGGGGCAAACTGGAAACCCAAGTGCAAGAGTTCTAGCAGGCACTTTACCTGCAACACCAGAAACAGATGTTTTCTGCTAAGCAAGGAACTGAAGTCTACAGCCTCCTGGACGTCTTTTCGTAGGTTTTCATAATTGAAACCTGACATGCATAAAACTGTTACTAAATCCCAACGCCCTCGGGGCAGAGCCCCAGAAAGAAAGGCATTGCCCTATCTGATCGGGGAAACTTTCTGGCCAGTTAAAGGAATGCAGATTCAGCTTCAAAGGGCCTCAAAGGGAGTGCCGAATTCTCACTAATAAAGCCGTATCACTCCAAAATTAAACTTCTTAATCCTCAGGCTTCGTTTTCAGTGCAAGGTGGAGCCATTTTTATATAATCCAGTCTCGAATGTGGTGTTCCTCCTCCTCCTATTGATGCAAGTGTGACAGTTCAGTGCACACAAGCAGAGGCTGTTGGATGCCCTCCTCCCGTTGATGTTGATTACTGCCCTGATGCCCGCTCCAGCCTGGAGTTTAGGAAACAGGACCACCCCTCTCTGCACTTACCTCGGGATTGCAACCTTTCTTGTGCTTCCGTAACGTTCACTTGCTCTTGCGGTGATTACACACTGTGGGGAATGGAGAATTCCCCATTGAAGAAATCCACATTGAAGGAGAATGCCCCCACAGGCTCACATGTTTGGATGCTTGGTCCCCCCCATTAGTGGGCCTGTTTGGAAATGATTAGGAGGTGTGGCCTTGTTGAAGTAGTAGTGTCACTGGGGTGGGCTTTAAGGTTTCAAAAGCCATGCCACACCTAGTCTGGTGCCCTCTCTCCCTGTAACTTTTGGATCAGATGTAAGCCCTCAGCTACTTCTCCAGCACCATGCCTGCCTGCTCCCCACCATGCTCCCCACCATAACAGTGGACTCGCCCTCTAAGACAGTAAGCACGATTCCAACTGCATGCCTTTTTTTATAAAAATTTCTTTGGCCGCATTGTCTCTTCATAGCAATGGAACAGTAATTAAGACACATGCACGATATTACCAGGTAATTTTTGGATCTTTCAAAGCTTCCAAGCTCCTGGCTCTCAATGAACTTGCTATCAAGTAAGAACTAAAGGGAGAGACGATGCACAGAAACCTCGGCTTTTGAGTGCTGGCCACAGCTTTCTATGTGCCTTTAAAACACGGAAATGCCGAGGAGAAGGATGAAGAGGCCAGTCGGTCCACCACCCAGAGAGGAACGAAGCCCAACCAGAGCAAATGTACCTTATATATTAGCTTGGATTTTTCTAGAACAAAGATATTGTACCCTTATTGCTTCCTTTATTAGGGGGTGGTGCTTAATTAACTGGTAAGCCAAAATGAATTCATCCCCTCTTCTTTTAGGGTTTGTTTTGTTTCTGTTTTTTGAGACAGAATCTCTCTACATAGTCCTGGCTATCCTGGAGCTCTCTGTGTAGACCAGGCTAGCCTCAAACTCACAGAGATCTGCCTGCCTTTGCCTCCCAGGTGCTTGTATTAAAGGCATGAGGCACTAAGCTGTAGCATGAATAATAAAAACCCAGAGACAGATATAGGCCTTAAAGCTGAAGATCAGGGAGGCAGAGCAGCCACTAGAGAAATCTTTTACCTCTAGCACTGCTCAGACCAAAAGGGCAATCCTCAGACTGCCTAGACTGCACTGTGTCTCCACCAAACCTCAGACTCTACACTCCAGTGAGCTCCTGTCTCTTCCCATTTATATTCCTCTCTCTGCCCAGCCATATCACTTCTGTCTCCATATCCCTAGTGCTGGGATTAAAGTTGTGTGACTCCAAAACACTGGGATTTAAGGTGTGAGCCATCAAGGCCTGACTGTTTCTGAATTGATCTTGTGTAGCCCAGGGTAGCCTTGAACTCACAGAGATCCGTCTGCCTCTGTCTCCCAAGTCCTGGGATTAAAGGTATGTGCCAGCACTCCCTGGCCTCTAGTGGCTTAGTTTTGCACTCTGATATTCAGGCAAGTTTTATTTGTTAAAATACAGGTAAAATATCACTACACTAAGTCTGGCTTCTCATTTCTTGACTCATCTTTTATGATATATACAGAGGACAGAGCAGAATCCATGTATGAGAGAGGACAAGTGTTGTTTGTCCTCTAGGACCTGAGTTTTTTCACTTAGAATATTTTCCCAACTCCATCCATTTCCCTGAAAATTTCGAAATTTCTTTTTTTCTTTACAGCTGAGTAGTATTCCATTTGGCATATATATAGTCATATATATATAAAATCTGTTATATATATATAATCTTTATCGTTTGTTCTTCAGTTGTTGGGTATCTAGACTGACTCTATTTTCCAGCTATCCCAAGCAATAAATATGGAAATGCAGGTATCCCTGTCACGGAGTATAGAATCCTTTGGGTATGTGCCCAGGAGTGATATAGCTAGGTGATATGGTAGTTTAATTTTAGTTTTTCTGAGAAACCTCTATATTTATTTCCAAAATGGCTGCACCAGTTTACACTCCCACCAACAGCGTACAAGGTTCCCTTCTCCCCACATCTGTGCCGGCCTTTGTTGTTATGGGTTTTCTAGTCTATCTTATTATATCTGTATGGATGTTTTTCATGCATTTATGTATTTGCACCACATACTAGTGCCCAAGGAGGCCAGAAGGAGGGTATCAGATCCCCTAGAACTGGATTTACAGGTTTGTAAGCCACCATGTGTTGCTGGGAATTGAACTTGGGTCCTCTGGAAGAAAAGCCAGTGCCATCTAACTAATTAATTAACCACTAAGCCACCTCTCCAGCACCATGTTATTAATATTCTTGATGATAACCATTCTGACAGGGACAAAATGGGTTCTTAGGGTAATTTTAATCTGTATTTCCCTAATAGCTAAGGCTGTTGAACACTTTAAAGTGTTTCCTGGCCATTTGTCTTCTTCTTTTGAGAACTTCTGCCCATTTTTGTACGTGTATATACCTTGCTGAGTCTGCTTACATTGTTTATACATATGTGACTTCAAGGTTGACTTCAAGGTTTTGGACAATCAATAAGAAAGCTCACTGTTAGGAAGGGCAAATCCTGCTTTTCCCAGCTGTCAATAACTGTCAGTGTTCTTTACCTAGGGATAAGACATGATGAGATTTTACCCCTTCCATGTCACATGCCCACTGATACTATAATTCTTCTGGTCTTGTTTAGGCAGCCATTTCTAGGAAAGACTGCATCAAAGCACACTTCCTGGTATTCTAGCTCCTGCAAGCTCTCTACCCCCACTTCCTCAAGTGTTTCCTGAGCCACAGATGCATAAGTTATGACTTAGATGTATCTGTCTGGTGTATCAGGATGACTCTATGAGATACTGATTCATGCAGGAAACAGATGCATCCAGTTTCAGTACTTGTTCATACAAGTTTCACAATAGCATTCAAGTCTTCTTTTACTTATTTGAAAAGGTTTAAGTTCTCTCTGTCCTGAAGATCTTATCCCTCAGGCTCCTCTCTAGCAGTGCAACATAGCCCAACCTGCAGCCTTCCCACCCCCATCTCCTGTGGATCCCACGGACCACCTCCTCCTGGCCTCCCTCCCCCAACTCATTGCTGTGTCCCAACCCCCATCTCCGGTGGACACTCCCTGTTCAACCACAGGCCAACTCTGCCAGAAGACCAGGTTGGTTGCCCACAGAACTTCCCCCACTCTCTCTGTTCCCCCAGAATTAATCCCTCAGACTCCTCCCTAGTGCTGCAACAGAACCCCAGATACAGCCTCCCTTTTCCCCTGTCCATGTCTCCCTGTGGATCCCATCAGCCATCCCCTCCAGACTCTCCCCCGCCCCATTCATCCCTGCATCCCAGACTCCAACACCAGCAAGCATTCCCTGTGAACACACCAGCCCAGCGGATCAGTGAAACAGGCAACATACACCCATCATACTCTCTGAAAATCTAGAGAGGAAACAGAACCCTAGGAACGAAATATCTACCAACAAAAAAGAAAGAGAGAGAGAGAGAGAGAGAGAGAGAGAGAAAGAAAGAAAGAAAGAAAGAAAGAAAGAAAGAAAGAAAGAAGGAAGAAAGAAAACCAGAAGTCAAAACCTAGACTTATAATAACCCCCAACCCAGATGCCTAGACGCCAGAATAAGAACACAATCAATAACAGCCAGGACAACTCCACTAGAGCCCAGCTAGCCTACCTCAGGAGGTCCTGAATATTCCAACATAACCGAAGCACAAGAAAAAGACCTTAAAACCAGCTATATGAAGATTATAAAGGTCCTTAGCGAGGAAATAAATAAATCCCTTAAAGAAATCCAGTAAATCACAAACAAATAATTGAAGAAAATGAATAAATCTCTTAAAGAAAGCCAATGGGGAAAAACACAAACAAACAGAGGAAACAAATAAAACTGTTCAAGATCTGAAAATAAAAATAGAAGCAATAAAGAAAACACAAACTGAGAGAATTCTGGAAATAAAAAATTTGGGAATTAGGACAGGAACTACAGAGGCAAGCTTCACCAACAGAATACGAGAGGTGGAGGAGAGAATCTCAGGCATTGACGATACAATAGAAGAAACGGATGTGACAGTCAAAGAAAATGTTAAATCTAAAACTTCCTGACACAAAACATCCAAGAAATCTGGGAAACTATGAAAAGACAAACCTAAGAATAGCATGAATAGAAGAAGGGAAAGAACCCCAGCTTGAAGGCCCAGAAAATATTTTCAACAAAATCATAAAAGAAAATTTTCCTAACCTAAAGAAGGGCATGCCTATAAAGGTGCAAAAAGTTTACAGAACACCAAATAGATTGGACCAGAAAAGATTTAAGTCTCCTCACCATTTAATAATCAAACACTAAACATGCATAACAAATAAAAAATATTAAAAGCTGTAAGATAAAAAGAGCAACGAACATATAAAGTCAGACATATTAGAATTATACCTGACTTCTCAAAGGAGACTCTAAAAGCCAGATGAGACCTGAACAGATGTGCTGCAGACTTTAAGAGTCCACAGATGCCAGCCCAGACTACTATACTTAGCAATGTTTTCAATAACCATAGATGGAGAAAACAAAATATCCCATGACAAAGTCAAATTCAAACAATATCTATCTACAGATCCAACCCTACAGAAGGTGCTAGAAGGAAAACTCCAACCCATGGAGATTAACTGCACCCATTAAAACACATGAAATAACCAGGTGGTGGTGGCACATACCTTTAATCCCAGCACTTGGGAGGCAGAGACAGGCAGATCTCTGAGTTTGAAACCAGCCTGTTCTAAAGAATGAGTTCCAGGACAGTCAGGACTGTTATATGGAGAAACCATATCTCGAAAAAACAAGAAATAAATAATTTCATACCAATAAAACCAGAAAAAGGGAAGTACACATACACACAACAACAATAGCAACAAAAATAACAGGAATCAAAAACCATTGGTTATTGATATCTCTCATTATCAATGGTTTCAATTACTCAATAAAAAGACACAGACTAACAGAGTAGATTTGAAAACAGAATCCATCCTTCTGTTGCACCCAAGAAACACACATCAACATCAAAGATAGATATTACCTCACAGTAAAAATTGGAAAAAGATACTCTAAACAAATGGACCTAAGATGCAAACTGGCATAGCCATTTTAATATCTAACAAAATACACTTCAAACCAAAACTAATCAAAAGAGATGGAAAGGGACACTACATATTCATCAAAGGAAAAATTCACCAAGATGGCATTTCAATTCTTAATTGATATGGGAGGTGATGTATGTTGTGAATATGTTTTATTGCCGTTGGTTAATGAATAAAGATTCTGGCTTGGCCTGTGATAGGGTAGAGTAGAGCTAGACAGGGAAAACTAAACTGAATGCTGGGAGAAAGAAGGCGAAGTCAGGAGAAGTCATGTAGCCCCAGACGCCAGGGATGGAATTTTACCTGGTAAGTCACAGCCATGTGGCAATACACAGAATAATGGAAATGGGTTTAATTAAGATGTAAGAGCTAGCCAATAAGAAGTTAGAGCTAATAGGCCAAGCAGTAATTTAATTAATACAGTTTCTATGTGGTTATTTTGGGGCTGAGCAGCCAGGAACAAACAAGCAGCCTCCTACAACACATAATATCTATGTCCTGAACACAAGAGCACCCACTTTTGTAAAAGAAATACAACAACTTAAATCACATATTGACCCTCCCACACTGATAGTGGGAGACTTCAATACCCCATTCTCACCAACAGGTCATCCAGACAAAAACTAAACAAAGAAATACTGGAACTAACAGATGTTAAAAACCAAATGGACCTAACAGATATTTACAGAGCATTTCACCCAAACACAAAACAATACACCTTCTTCTCAGCACCTCGTGGTTCTTTATTCAAGATTAACCACATACTTGGGCACAAAGCAAGTCTCAGCAGGTATTAGAAAGCAGAAATAACATCCCGCATCCTATCAGACCACCATGGATCATTAAAGCCGGATATCTGAAACAACATAAAGCTTACAAACTCACTGAAAGTGAACAACTCTCTACTGAATGAAAAATGGGTTGAGACAGAAATAAAGACTTTCTATAATTCAATGAAATGCATACACTGCAAACCCAAACTCAGGGGACACAATGAAAGCAGTGCTAAGAGGAAACTTTGTAGCACTAAGTGCCTACATTTAAAAAAATTAAACCAATCTCATACTAGCAATTTAACAACACACCTGAACGCTCTAGAACAATAAGAAGCTAACACACCCAAGAGGAGTAGATGGCAAGAAATAATCAAACTGAGGGATGAAATCAATAAAATAGAAACAAAGAGAACAATACAAAGAATCAATGAAGTAAAGAGTTGGTTCTTTGAGAACCAGCTGCTTGACCCGGTTCAGCCTTGCGTTCCACCAGTAACAGGAGTTCTGCCACCACCACCAGAGGCAAGACTGGGGAGATGGGCACCTCTCACCAACCCTGAGGAGATTTCGCCAGTCAGAAAGCACAGCTACTTTTACTGCAGCCTGAGCCCTGGGCCAGGTGGGGCTTCCCGGAGTCCCTGCCCTCTTGCCACTACCTGGCTCCCCAAAGCTCCAGGAGCCTTGTAGAGACTCTGGTCTCTATCTGGACTAAGGAAGAGATGGCATGGCAGACAACGACCTAATAACAGAAGGTCTCTGAATCTATAGGGAGGGCCCCTATAGACCCCACAGGTCTGACTCCATAATCTATGTGCTGGGTGGGAGGAGGGGTGAGTGCAGTTTTCTTTTCTTCCCTTTTCTGTGAGTTCTCATGTAGCCCAGGCTGGCCTAATCCCTCGAAAGCCTAATCCCTCTGTCTCAACCTCTGGGGCACTGAGATTACTAAGGTATACCACCACACCCATTTGTAGATTTTGTATGTTTAATTTTGATGTTGTTTGGTTGGTTTCTGGCCTGAAATTCCCAGTAAGCCTCCTACCTCTGCCTGCCAGGGACCACTGTTGTGAGATTGTGGTCTCCCCGCAACCCCCTGTGAGGCTTTTTTTTTTCTTTTAACCTTCACCTTATTTGGTATCTTTAGGTGTTTTTTTTTTCTTCTGTCTTTGGGTTCCTATTGCTCTCAGAGACTTAGCCCATTATCATCACAGTGAGAAACATGGCAGCATGCAGGCAGACATGGCGCTGGAGAAGGAGCTGAGAGTTCGACATCTTTATCTGCAGGCAGCAGAAGGAGTCTATGAAACTGATCTTGAACATATAAGACCGCAAAGCCCAACCCCACACTTCTTCCAACAAGGACCACACCTCCTAATAATGCCACTCTCTATGGGGGCCATTTTCTTACAAACCACCATATTCCACTCCCTGGCCCCCATAAACTTGTAATAATACCATAAGGCAAAAATGCATTTAGTACAACTTCAAAAGTCCCCATAGTCTATCACAATCTCAATAATGTTTAAAAAGTTCAAAATCTCATCTGAGATTCATGAAATCTCTTAAGTGTAATCCCCTATAAAATCAAAATCAAAAAGCAGATCACATACTTCCAACATATAATGGCACAGGATACATATTACCATTCAAAAATGTAGGGAAGCGAGCATAAAGAGGAAACACTGGACCAAAGCAATGCCGAAAACCAGCTGGGCAAACTCCAAACTCTGCATCTCTATGTCTGATGTCAAAATGCTCTTCAACTTTCTTCATTTCAGCTTTGTTGACTGCAACACACTTCTGTCTTTTGAACTGGTTCCATTCCCTGATAGCAGCTTTCCTTGGCAGGTATCCCATGACTCTGGCATCTCCAATATCTTAGGGTCTTAAGGCAATGCAGGCTTCAACTTCACAGCTTCATGCAATGGCCTCTCTAGGCTTCTACTCAGGGACACCCCGTCACATGCCTGGTCTCAGAAGCTATCCTTAGTCATGGAGGCAAATCCCATAGGCTCTTTCTTCTGTCCTTAACTCAAGAACCACATGGTCAAAGCTGCCAAGATCTGCTGCTTACTGGGGCTGGAACACAGTCCCCTTGTTCAATTACATCTCCATCAACTTTCTATCTTTTTTTTCTTTTTTTCTTGATTTTTATTGAGCTCTACATTTTTCTCTGCTCCCCTCCCTGCCTCTCCCCTCCCCATTCAACCCTCCCCCAAGATCCCCATGCTCCCAATTTACTCAGGAGATCTTGTCTTTTTCTACTTTATACTTCCCATGTAGATTAGATCTATGTAAGTCTCTCTTAGTGTCCTCATTGTTGTCTAAGTCCTCTGGAATTGTGGTTTGTAAGCTGGCTTTCTTTGCTTTATGTTTAAAAACCACCTATGAGTGAGTACATGTAATAATTGTCTTCTCTGTGTCTGGGTTACCTCACTCAAAATAATGTTTTCTAGCTCCATCCATTTTCCTGCAAAATTCAAGCTGTCATTATTTTTTTCTGCTGTGTGTAAATATACCACATTTTCCTTATCCATTCTTCGGTCGAGGGGCATTTAGGTTGTTTCCAGGTTCTGGATATGACAAACAAAGCTGCTATGAACATAGTTGAGCACATGTCCTTGTGGCACGATTGAGCATCCTTTGGATATATACCCAAAAGTGGTATTACTGGGTCTTGAGAAAGGTTGTTTCCTAATTTTCTGAGAAAACGCCACACTGACATTCAAAGGGGTTGTACCAGCTTGCATTCCCATCAGCAATGCAGAAGTGTTCCCTTTTCTCCACAACCTCTCCAGCATAAGTTGTCATCAGTGTTTTTGATCTTGGCCATTCTTACAGGTGTAAGATGGAATCTCAGAGTTGTTTTGATTTGCATTTCTCTGATGACTAAGGAAGTTGAACATTTCCTTAAGTGTCTTTCAGCCATCTTAGATTCCTCTGTTGAGAGTTCTCTGTTTAGGTCTGTACTCCATTTCTTTATTGGATTATGTGATCTTTTGGTGTCCAATTTCTTGAGTTCCTTGCATATTTTGGAGATCAGACCTCTGTCTGATGTGGGGTTAGTGAAGATCTTTTCCCATTCTGTAGGCTGTCGTTTTGTCTTATTGACCGTGTCCTTTGCTTTTCAGGAGGTCCCATTTATTAATTGTTTCTCTCAGTGTCTGTGCTGCTGGGGTTCTATTTAGGAAGTGGT
The DNA here is from genome assembly GCA_004026605.1 of Ondatra zibethicus. Classification (NCBI taxonomy): domain Eukaryota; kingdom Metazoa; phylum Chordata; class Mammalia; order Rodentia; family Cricetidae; genus Ondatra; species Ondatra zibethicus. The sequence continues at coordinate 26,081 of PVIU01000136.1, forward strand.
TCCCTGTGCCAATGCATTCAAGTGTACTTCCCACTTTCTCTTTTATAAGGTTCAGTGTGGCTGGCTTTATGTTGAGGTCTTTGATCCATTTGGACTTGAGTTTTGTGCATGGTGATAGATATGGATCTATTTTCATTTTTCTACCTGTTGATATCCAGTTATGCCAGCACCACTTGTTGAATATGCTTTCTTTTTTCCATTTGATATTTTTTGCTTCTTTATCAAATATCAGGTGTTCGAAGATGTGTGAATTGATATCTGGGTCTTCCATTGGGTTCCATTGGTCCTCCTGTCTGTTTTTATGCCAATACCAGGCTGTTTTCAGTACTGTAGCTCTGTAGTAGATTGTGATGCCTCCAGAAGTTCTTTTATTGCCCAGGATTGTTTTGGCTATCCTGGGTTTTTTGCTTTTCCAAATGAAGTTGAGTACCGTTCTTTTGAGGTCTTTGAAGAATTTTGCTGGGGTTTTGATGGGCATTACGTTGAATCTGTAGATTGCTTTTGGTAAGATTGCCATTTTCACTATTTAATTCTGCCTACCCAAGAGCATGGAGGTCTTTCCACTTTCTGGTGTCTTCTTCAATTTCTTTCTTCAAAGATTTAAAGTTCTTGTCATACAAGTCTTCCACTTGTTTGGTTATAGCTACGCCGAGATATTTTATGCTATATGAAGGGTGTTGATTCTCTGATTTCTTCCTCAGCCCTTTTATCATCTGTGTACAGGAGGGCTAGTTATTTTTTGAGTTAATCTTGTATCCTGCTACATTGCTGAAAGTGTTTATGAGCTGTAGAAGTTCCTTGGTAGAATTTTTGTGATCACGTGTAAACTATCATATCATCAGCAAACAGAGTTTGACTTCTTTTCCAATTTGTATCCCCTTGATCTCCCTTTGGTGTCTTATTGCTCTAGCTAGGACCTCAAGAACTATATTGAATAGGTATGGAGAGAGTGGACAACCTTGTCTTGTTCCTGATTTCAGTGGAATCGCTGGGAGTTTCTCTCCATTTAGTTTGATGTTGGCTATTGGCTTGCTGTATATTGCCTCCATTATGTTTAGGTATGTTCCTTGTATCCCTGCTCTCTCCAAGACCTTTATCATGAAGGGATGTTGTATTTTGTCAAATACTTTTTTTGGCATCTAATGAGATGATCATGTGGTTTTTATTTTTCAGCTTGTTTATATGGTGGATCATGTTGACAGATTTTCGTATGTTGAACCATCCCTGCATCTGTGGGATGAAGCCAACTTGGTCATGGTGGATGATGGTTCTGATGTGTTCTTGGATTCAATTTGCTAGTATTTTATTTAGTATTTTTGCATCAGTGTTCCTGAGTGAGATTGGTGGTGGAGCTTGTTTCCTCAGGCCCTCTCTGTCCTAGGTCAAGTATCTCTTTCTTAAGAGATTCATCTAAAGTTTTATGTTTGTAAGTGTTTTGCCCTAGTGTATGCGTTATACCACATGAGTGCCTGTTTGCTCGTGGAGGTCAGGACAGGGCTGTGGATCCCCGGGACTGGAGTTATAGGTGGTGGACCATGATGGAACCAAACCCTGGCCCTGTGCAAGAGCAGCAAGCACTCTTAGCTGCTGAGCCATCTCTCCCGCCCTTATGTAACTATATCTTAATATTAATAAACTCAAAGCTAAAGCTCCTTAATGGGGTTATAGAACTTGGCTTGAAGGGGCTGTGTGCCAAAGCACACCTGTGGAGGTCAGAAGGCAACTTACAGGAACTGGTTTTTGCTTCCTTCCACCACGTGGGTCCCAAAGGTCAAACTTAGGTCATCAGGTGAATACCCACTGAGCTATCTCTCTGTCCTTCAACTTACTTACTTTTTTAAATGATTTATTACTTATTTTTATCTTATGTGCATTGGTATTTTGTCTTCATGTGTGCATGGATGAGGGTATTGGATCCCCTGGAGCAGACAGTCGTGAGCTGCCATGTGGGTGCTGGGAATTGAGCCCCGATCCTCTGGAAGAGCAGCCAGTGCTCTTAACCATTGGGCCATCTCTTCAGCCCCTCAACTTTATTTCTAAGAAATATATTCCACTAACATATTACCATTGCATGAGTGAGTGAGTTAAATGCTATCTCAACATTAGTAATTGACTGGGGGTTAGTGAAGCCAGCCACATAAAGCCAGCTACACTGAGCCTTATAGAAGAGAAAGTAGAAAACATACTTGAACACTTTGGCACAGGAGACCACTTCTTTTGTTTGTTTGTTTGTTTTTGTTTTTGTTTTTCGAGACAGGGTTTCTCTGTGGCTTTAGAGCCTGTCCTGGAATTTGCTCTTGTAGACCAGGCTGGTCTCGAACTCACAGAGATCCGCCTGCCTCTGCCTCCCGAGTGCTGGGATTAAAGGCGTGCACCACCACCACCCAGCAAGACCACTTCTTAAATATAACCCCAGAAGCACAGACACTAAGAGAAACAATTAATAAATGGGGCCTTCTGAAACTGAAAAGCTTCTGTAAAGCAAAGGACACGGTCAACAAGACAAAACGACAGCCTACAGAATGGGAAAAGATCTTCAACTTTCTATTTTCAATGGTTTCTTTTTCTGCCTAAACTTGGCTGTCCTGGAACTCACTCTTTGACCAGGCTGGCCTCAAACTCAGAGATCTGCATGCCTCTGTCTCCTGAGTGCTGGGATTAAAGACATGTATCACCACACCTGGAGCTAAACTGTTCTTTAATTCCTTTCCACAAGATGGAAGCTAAGATGGATGTGGTTTTGCCGTGAGGTCACCACTCCCATTTTTCCATGTCTGAATTTGTTTATATCCTTGAACATAGGACGAGGCTCTATTCTGCTCCCTCCTCGAATTGTACATTTTATATTTTTCCTTTCTCAGTTTGTTCCTTTTCATTACAGATCTGCATAAGAGTGACCACTAATAACTTTTTGGACAAGAGCAAAAAACAGCCACATTTTTCATCAAAATACCACAGTTTCTAGGCAACATACTAAAATTCTTCTCCTCTGAAACCTCTTGAGCCACACCCCCAACAGTTCAAATCACTCTTAGCATCACTGTCTTCCATGTTTCTATCAGCATGGCCCATTAGAAAAGCATTCAGCTGCTTTCCCAATCCAAAGTTTCAAAGTCCACATTCCTCCAAATAATAGCACGGTGTGGCCTATCACAACAATATCCTGGCCCCTGGTACCAACTTCTGTCTTAATTAGGGTTTCTATTGCTATGAAAAGACACCATGACCATGGAGAAGGAGCCTAGAGTCTTGATCCACAGGCAGCAGCAGGGGTCTGTGAAAGTGAGCGTAGCCTGACATAGGGACCGCAAAGCCCACCCCCACAGTGACACACTTCTTCCAACAAGGCCACACCTCCTAATAGTGCCACTCTCTATGGGAACCATTTTTTTTTTTCAAACAATCACAGTTTTGCTGTGTTTTGTTTTTCCTTTGAGGCTCTTTCATGCATCACCTAGCTCTGGTGTTAGTGGTTTTTGCTATGTATTAATGCTTTCCAGATTGCTTATTAGGGACCTGCTGTGTTTTGTTTCTATTAACTGCAGATTGATAATAAAATTCTTTGGCCAGGTGGTGGTGGTACACGCCTTTAATCCTAGCACTCAGGAGGCAGAGGCCGGTGAATTCCTGTGAGTTTGAGGCCAACCCTGGTCTACAAGAGCTAGTTCCAGGACAGCTAGGGCTGTTACACAGGGAAACCCTGTCTCAAAAAAACAAACAAACAAAAAATAAATGTTGTATAAATGTGTTAATTGAAAGGCCTATGTGGTCTTTGAATTGAACAATGAGTAACTGTAAACAATTCTTCCCTGAGAGCTGTGGTGAATATGAGAACAGCAGAAAGTGAGAGACAACCAGGTCCTTTCATAAAGAATGACTGGAGAAACAGCCAGAAGAATGGGAGTGAGAAAGGGCCAGGGAAAGAGGAGCAGGAAGTACTGATAAGAAATTTGGAAGGAAGGGAACCGGAAGAGCCTATGAAGACAAGAGAGAAACCAGGCATGGAGTGCATCCTCTAAAGCTAGCACATAGAAGGTAAAGGCAGGAAGAGCAGAAATTCAAAGCTACCCTCAGCTACACAGTGAGTTCGAGAAAAGTCTGGACTATGTGGGAACTTCTCTCAAAAAAAATTGGGGGGGGAGAGAGAGAGAGAGAGAGAGAGAAGAAAGTAGGGGAGAAAATTGGTACTATAGACAATTGCTACGATCATTTAGTAAAAGCATCAAGGGGGCAGTTGAAGAGATGGCTCAGCAGTTAAGAACACTGGCTGCTCTTCCAGAAGACCTGGGTTCAACTCCCAGCACTCACATGGCAGCTTACAGTTATCTGTAATTCCAGTCCTAGGGGATCCAACGCCCTCTTCTGGCCTCTGCAGGCATCAGGCATGCAAGTGGTGCACAGAACAGACATGCAGGCAAGACACCTAGTCATATAAAATTCAAATTTTAAGAGTCTCAAAGGTGAACAAGACCTAGCGGGCTAGGAAAACTTAAGTAAGGCTTTTTCCTCTTATGTCATGGGGAGTCTGAACACAGTGCAATGAGAACCAATGAGAAAGACAGACAGACACACGGAGGCTCGAGGATCCTGAGCAGATCCAGCTAGGTAATCACAGCAACAGCAATGGCCATTAGCAAGTTTCCACTCGGCAAAGGCCCTCTCCATGGGACGGAACCCATGCCTGACACTGCTAACGTGGCCAAGAACCTGAGACTAGGTAGGTCACGGACCTAGTGGAAAACTACTATCTTTCTACTAAATGAACACAGAAATGAAGTGACTCCTAATGACACATTGATCCATGCCTGTCCAGCCCTCATCACAGAAGCTTCTTATAGTAGATGGCAATCAACACAGAGACACAGCCGGACAGTGGGCAGAGAGTGTGAGATTTGGGAACACTCCACCCCAAATGAAGAAATTCACTTCCTGAGTGCCCGTCCACATGGTTGGCAAAGTGATGTTGGCTGTTGAATGGGAACCTCAGATTCTCTCCAAGGGAGCCCCCTCCTTAAGATTGCCTTAGAGCCTGGCTTCTCCCAAAGTGACTGATCCAAGAGACTGGACAGAAACTGCAGGGTTTGGCAACCCGGCCTCAGCTGGGACACACCTTTGCCCCCACCATGGCAGTTCTGGAGTTGGGCTCAGCTCTGATTCAGTGTGAGAATGTCACAGGGTGTCACAGGGGATTTCCCGAGGTCATCTTTGAAGACAGCTACTACAAAGGTAAAAAGATGTTCTATGCACACCCTAGGGGCTCCCCGAGGTGAATGGAAAAAGGAGGGGCATTCTGCACTCCCTGATCCATGGAACAACAGATTTAACCATAGTGCTAGAAGCAGCCTCTGTCAGTTTGGCTTAAGGGCACTGATTATGAGTAGAGGTGCAAGCCTGGAAAATGCTGATGGACACTGCAGGCCACCTTGCACATTTGAAAAAAGGAGCACGAAATTTACATAGCTTTCTCGGCAACGTGTAGACAGATTAAAAACCCTAAAATGTCACAGTGGATAGGCCTTCTCAAGGCTAACCTTTCCTCAAGAGATTGCTGCGTCCTGAAGCTGGACCCTTTGCGGGGTGAGCCAATGAAGGAAGCGCACGTGTTGAGCATCACATATTAGGAAGGCAGCACCAGAAATAGCGAGACAGCAGGGTCGGAGAAGGAATGCATAGCTGGGGATGTCAAGGCAACATTTGAGTTCACTTCAAGGAATGGGAACCCTGTAAGGCTGATATAGAAGAGGAGAGATGTGAACATCCTCGAAGAACTCGATGAGTAAGTCAGGCTTTTGCGTTCATAACTGAGTCATATTTTTTTAGTTTATGGGGGGCGGAATAGCTTACTTGTAAACGACGGTATGACTTGCAGTTATATGAGCTGTTTTACATCTTCCTATTCACGGTGTCGCCTTTTCCAACCACGCGCTCATCTGCTACTCCCTTCAGTAACACTTTCTCCTCTCTCTCTCTCTCTCTCTCTCTCTCTCTCTCTCTCTCTCTCTCTCTCTCTGTTGTTTTTATCGAGCTACACACTTTTCAGTCACACTTTCCAAACCCACTCACTTCCAGAAGCCTTCAGGGACACTGCTCTCGTAGCATCAGACCACTTCACCGGCACACCGATGAGAAGAGTTGGTGCCATGTCGCGTCATGCTAATAAATAGTGAGCCTTGTCTTAAACCGTTTCTTGAAACTGTGATGGCATTTTTCTCAGGTTGAGGTTCTAAATGCCCCATCCCACCCCAGGGAACCCAAGCATGGCCCTTAGTAGCAGGCGACACAAGATCGAGCAGGAGTAAGAGCAGGGGACAATAGGATGCCATGCGATTCTTAAGCGGCAGACGGCTCCTCAGACCCCCAGAAAGGCTTGTTTATGAGGGAGGATGAATTCTGGGTCCTGTTTGATGCTGAAGGGAGCCTGCATCTTGCAGAGCCACAAAGGGCTGAGACAAGAGGGAGGCATGTGGGCTTAGTCAGAGTGTGATGTTTCTTCCGTCATTCCTGAAAGGGTGGTGAGAGTGTAATCTCAGCTGGAATGAATCTTGATATTTTGTTTAGTTGGGGGTCTTAGTTTTTCACTAGTTTTTAATATTGGGATCAGAGTTGAAATAGAAAATACTTTAACTGAGATCTTGATTGAATATAAAAAAGACAGCTTGACTAATCTAATTCGGTAACGTCTGCTGTTGGTAGCATCTTACCTGATGTGAGAGGCTAACAAATCATGAATCAGTAATAAAACAGTTCACAAGCAGTCTTTTCTTTCCACTATAATAATGTTACTGAAGAATGAGAAGAATTTACAGCTAAATCTTTACCACTTGAAGAGGGAGTGTTTTCACAAGATTTCTGCACAGGGGAGAATCGTCCCAAGCATGCTGCACAGTTCCTCTTTTCAAGTAGATCATCAGTCATTTTTTCCAAGCCCCATAGGAATGCTATTCTCGGAGTGTTGCTGCCATCTAGTGGACAATAGGAATAAATGCAGCTTATGGCTAATGCCCTCCACCCTCTCTCTCTACTTACATCACTGCTACCCTTTTTCTCTTTTATCTGTTCCCTCCTTTTTGCTCTAACACATGGAAAACAAAAATGGAAAATATTTTGTCAATCATTGGAAGTTTCTTTGAAATCTGGGACCTTGTTCATTTCTCAAAAATCTAACACTATTTCTCGCTAGCCAAAAACTTGTTAGAAACACAAGGGACTCTGGGCGGTGGTGGCGCACACCTTTAATCCCAGCACTCAGGAGGCAGAGGCAGGTGGATTTCTGTGAGCTTGAGGCCAGCCTGGTCTACAGAGTGAGTTCCAGGACAGCCAGGGCTACACAGAGAAACCCTGTCTCAAAAAACAAAAACACATACAAGAGGAATTCAGAATTAAAGTGTTTTTGCACAACAAAATGAAAATGAGAAAAATAATAAAATGTGCTTATTTTTGCAAAGAGAAAATACCAGAAATTTATGCAGAAACTAATGGAATTGGTGACTTCAGGAAAAGGGTGCATAGTGTACAAGGCAGGCAAAGGATAGACTTACTTTAACACACAGTAACTTTTAATACATTTTAATCAAAATAGAATTGCATCACTCCCCCCCTTTCCGTTGCCTCCCTCCAGTCCCTCCCACGCCCCCTCCTTGTCCTTTCCCTCACTCTCAAATGGATAGGTTCTTTTCCTTTTATTATTAAGGGTGTGTGTACGTGTATGTGTGTGTACATATACGCAAAATATATAAGCCCATGTTTGCTGTTTGGGTGGATGAGATTTCAGGACTGACCTTCTTGCATTGGGTAACCACTGATGGGGTTCCTCCCAGGGAGAGGCTAATTCTCCCTCTCTTAGCAATTATCGTCTGTAGTTCTTTGCCTAGGGGTGAAGCCCTACGAGCTTTTCTCCCTCCCACATTAGCACGACTGTGAATATCGCCTTCGTTCTGGTCTCTGTGCAGCCCTAGGGAAGACAGCCTCACAGCAGACTCCCTGGTGTCCCGGCTCTTACAATCATCCCACCCTCTTCCCCCGCACTCCCTGAACCATAGATGCAGGAGGCGCTGCGGATGTTTCCGCTGGTGCCAGGAGTCCCGCAGACCGTTGTCTGTCTTGTGTCCAGTTGGGGTTTTCTGTAGTGTCTCCATTTGCTGCAAAGAGAAGCTTCTTCGGTGGTGGATGGTAGCTACGGAAAAGATTCAGAACGTAGTTAGAAATTATGCTGGTTTAGTAAACTGGTGGTACCAGGTTCTCTTCTAAGGTCCCCACTAGCCCCAGGAAGCTGGCTATGGAAGCTAGGCCACAGGAAGGAGGCTTTCAGCTTAGATCCAGTTCAAATGATGCTAGTCCTATGTCCTAAGTGTGTAGTGTCTTCAGCATTAGGGACCCACTCTCAACCCCGAGAGGTCTCATTGATAATCTGTATTGTTTTGGGAGTCACTTGGGCTACTGAGCTCCTCTTAAAGAAAGTGCGGGGCGTTGTGTTAGTCTGTGGTTCTTGCAGTGAGCATTGTCTGCCCCAGTAGCATAACTTCATTTAATATATGTAATCTTAGGTGACTATAGAATGATATGGTTCCTTGAGGCTTTATCAAACAACAGTGGTATAGAATCCATCACTCTTCCCTTCTCCTTCTGTAGTGACCTCCCTCCCCACCCCAGTTGGCGCCCACTTCCTGTTTTGCCATTTCCTCCTTTATATCGCCTGTATTCTGTTATTCCCTTCAAAACGCCCACAGGCTCCCTTGCTACCTTCCTGGTCTCTGTGATTTCTCCATATTGCATTCACATCTGAGGCCATGGAGTAGTAACCACAAACGAGAGGGAGCATGTGCTGTTTGTCTTTCTGGGTCAATATAATCTTTCTAGGTCCATCCATTTACCTGAAAATTTCATGATTTCATTTTTCCTTAGAGCTGAATAGTATTCCAGTGTGTGGGTGTGTGTGCGCACTCAGGCATGAGCCACATTTTCACTCTCCATTATTCTGCTGAGGACATATAGATTGTTTCCATTCTCTAGCTATTGTTCACAGGGCAGCAATGACCACAGCTGAGCAAGAGTCTATGGGGTCGGATGGTGAGTACTTTAGGTGTGCCCAGGAGTGGTATAGCTGAGTCAGATGATAGATTTTATTTTCAGTTTTTTGAGGGTTCTCCATCCTGATTTCCAGAGTGGGTACACCAGTTGTGTTTTATCACACAGTGGGTGAGGGGGACCCCTTTCCCCCAGCCTCATCAGCATTATTTTAGATTTTGTTTTGAACTCTTCATTTAGATCCTTAGCCTATTTATATCTTTAATGGTTTCTTTTTTGAGATTATAATATAATTGTATCATTTCCCCCTTCCTTTTCCTCCCTCCAAGCCCTCCCATACATTTCTCCTAGCTCTCTTTTAAATCCATGGCCTCTTTTTCATTAATTGTTGTTACATGAATATGGTATATGTATATGCATACATATTCCTAATTACATAAATACAACCTGCTCAGTATGTAGAATGTTACTCGTATCCATGTTTTCAGAGCTAAGCATTTGAATAGCTAATTGGTGTGCTCTTCCCTGGGGAACACTGTTTTTCCTGTTTTCTGCATTCTTTAGTTGCCTGTAGTTTTTTGCATAAGATTGAGGTCTCTGGTCTTCCCTCCCAACTTCATTAGCATGTCTGTCATTGTCCTTGTCCAGCTAATGTTAGGGCAGTCCTGTTGGTTAGACTTTTTGGGTGTTGGTTTAGTAAAGTGGTGGTTGTAGGTTCTCCTCCAAGATCTGCCTGAGTAGTGGCTAGGTTTCCAGGACCAGGCATGATTTTCCTCCTGTGGCGCAGGCCTTAAGTTCAACTAGAGGACCGTTGGTTACTGCCAAGACATTCATGCCACTATTGCAACCTTAGAGTTACTACGCCATGCTGGGAGTTGATATGGTTCAGAGGTCTGTCTTAGTTAGGGTCTCTATTACTGCAATGAAACACCATGACCAAAAAGCAAGTTGAGAAGGAAAGGGTTTATTTGGCTTACACTTCTATATTGCTGTTCATCACTAAAGGAAGTCAGGACAGGATCCTAGAGGCAAGAACTGATGTAGAGACAATGGAGGGGTGCTGCATACTGGCTTGCTCAGTACACTTTCTTATGGAACCAGCCCAGGAATGACACCCACCATGGTTTGGACACTTCCCCACTGATCACTAATTAAGTAAATGCCTTACAGCTGAATCTTGTGGAGACATTTCCTCAGCTGAAGCTCCTTCTTCTCCGATGACTCTAGCTTATGTCAAGTTGGCACACAAAACCAGCCAGTACAGCATCATAGCTCATTAAGACTGTTGGTTGCTTTTCTCCTTTGGAAGCTTGCCTGGTGCTTTCTGGTACCATGAAAGCTAATACTTGGAGTTCCAGCTCAGGAGGCTCTGGGCCTTGTGTCTGAAGTTCATTGTGTCTTTAACAAAAGGAACTTACCTCCTACCTCTGGGAGACAAACAAGGACAACAGTAATAGTATGTAATATTTTGGGAGTCTCTTTAATAACTCTGACCAACAACTCAAAACATGGCTTCTTGTAGTAATGAGGCGCGCAGGCTGCGTCCTTCTGCCCAGCTCCCAGCCACCGGCTAGCTTAACTCCAGAAATAATTACACAGAAACTGTATTCATTTAAATACTGCCTGGTCCATTATCTCCAGCCCCCTATTGGCTAACTCTCACATATTAATTTAACCCATCTCCATTAATGTGTATTGCCACTTGACTGTGGCTTACTGTCATGAGTCTAACCAGTGTCCATCTCGGGGAGGAAAACCATGGCTGCTTGTCTGTCCTTCTTCCCAGAATTCTGTTCTGTCTACTCCGCCCACCTAAAGGCTGCCCTATCAAAAGGCCAAGACAGTCTCTTTATTCAACCAATAAAAGCAACAGAAATACAAAAGGACCTCCTATGCCAGCTTCTCATGCCTGTTGCTGGGGTTTTTGTTAAATGATCTTTGGCTCTTGGAGGGAGCATTGTCAGTCCAGGTGAGATTTCATCGAAACTGTACATGTATATTTATATACAAACTTACATGTATTATTGGGTTTTTAGGTAGATATTAATAGTATGGTTCCTTAAGACCTTTTCAAACATCCTTACTGCTGTTTTACCCCTCTCCTTCCTTCTGTATTTATCTCAATCTGCAGGGAATAAGAGGCTGTGGAATGCTCAGCCTTAAGTGGGATATTCATACCATACCTCTTCCCACAAGAAAAGGGGGAAGGAAAAATGGTAAGATCCAGAGGTGGTGGGTAAGTTCAAGGAAGCAGTGTTCTCCAGACATAGCAGGGCAGTTACACATATGAACTCACAGTGAGTGTGACAGCGTGCAAGTGACTGGCACAGGCTCAAACAAGACAAGAGCCAAGCATGGAGGAGAAGAGGTAGGAGTGAACTCCCACCACTTGCTGAGGATACACTGGCATCTGAGAGCCTCTGGGAAGAGGGGGAGCCACTCTTCTTCAACAGTAAGACCCCTGGGACACTGTCCAAGGCAGGCCCCACCAAGAGTAGTTGAGCAACACATACCAAAAAGAAAAAAGAACAAAAACTCAAAGTTGGGTAGGTAAGGAGGTAAGGGTAGATCTGAGAGGAACTGGAGAAAGGATAAATATTATCAAATATACATTGTGTGAAATTCTCATATAATTAATAATAGTATTCAAAAGTAAAACCCACACATTTGGTCAACCTAAACACATTCCACATAACTCATGTGAATAATGTAGATTGTTCAGAACAAGTAAAACAATTAATGGAAATCATTTTTGAGTGTGAAACTCTAACATTCACTCTGGAGAATATCCTAAGGATAATATTGTAAGAAGATCTTTGTTGTGGGATAATCTTTTTGTACACTGTGAAGATGTGTCTTTGCCAAGATGCTGTCTGATTGGTTTAATAAAGAGCTGAACTAGGCAGGAAGAGGTTAGCTGGGACTTCCAGGAGAGAGAGGAACTTGAGGGAAGGACTCTAGGTGCAGGCGATGCCAGCAAGACACAGAGGGAGTTGGACACACAGAATGAAGGAGAAGTAAAAAGTCATGTGGCAGAACATTGATTACTAGAAACAGGTTAGTTTAAGTTTTAAGAGATAGTGGGACAAGCCTAAGCTAAGGCCAAGCTCTATAATTAATAATATTATTTGGAGGCTGGAAGACCTGACAAGAACGTCTGACTACAGATCTTGAACTTTAGCTGCTAAGGTAAGTGTGTCGCTATTATTGTTATTGGTAAAGGAACATTGAACACTGCCTTGTGCACTCTTGGATGTCAAACAGACAAATACAATGATGCTCCAGGTTTCCCATAAAATAGGACTGTTAGCTTTTTAAGATACAGAACAGAGGACAAAGCAACCCCTGTGATCTTAGACTAAGTGATGGGAAATATTGTATTTCCTAGCTTTGAACCCTGAAAGAACCTTGTACAATGTAGTGCGCTGTGGCACACTACAGTGAGAATACAGCTGACAAAATCACTGGCTAACACTCAACTTACAAAGCTTTGGGAATATCTGCCTTTTGAATAGTCACTGTCGTTTCTGTAAAACCCTTGTGAAGCCATAGAGCTCCTATGCTTTTCTATAGTGGGACTCATCCCAGAAAAACCTCAGCAGTGTATTAATCAACTATTGGGCATGATTCCCTAATGTACTGTTATATTGGATGACGTTTCATTTGGCTGTATAATCTTGATATATGGAATGTATACTGAGTGCCTTGAATTCTCAAAAAGGATCCAGAGAAGGGAAATTCTTCTCACTCCGGTGTCAGTGGGAAAAAAGATACTGCTTGGCCTAGAGGCTGGAAATGCCAGACTCCGGATTTTACACTGCCACAGCATCTTCCTTTGATCTAGCCACCTTAGACATTATCTCTGGGGCTAAGAGATTCCCTTTAATCAGCTAGCATTTGGAGAAAACACCAATGCGTATCTAGTGCCATCCATTTTCCTCCCACAGTTTATGCTGGTTGCCATGGCTACAACAATGCTGCATTCCCAGCCGCCATGGGAACAGAAATGCTTAGAAAGTGCACAGCAATGCCACGTTTTTCTTCCCTTTTTTTCATACATTTATCAATTACACTCTTCTAGCTAAACTAACCACACAAATGTAGTTAGCACAAAACTCCCTCTCCCCGTCTTAGAAATCATAGCCCCATACTCTATTTACCCTTTACAGATATGCCCAGGTCCTTCACAACCATGCCCTCTCAGAGACATAGGTAAGCTAACAGGCACCTGCTTTGTCAGCCTTGTCTGTCTTTTTGGACTGTGAAATGCATGGCTGGTATCCTTCTTCCGTGTGAGGCACAGCCCTCACCATGCCCTCCTAAAGGACCCCCATCCTTACTAAACTGCCAGAACCTTTGTCTTACACCTCCAAACTTCATGAACTATGAGAAAATAAAATTTTTGTTCTTTCTAAGTTGTGTGGTCTCAAGTATTCTGCTGTAGCAGGCATAAAGGCAAACATGATTGAAGTAAGGGAAATGTGAATAATGACATATTAAATTTGATACTAAGATTGCATCAGTTTAGGTTTCTTAAGTGTTGTAAATATTATTGAAGAATGTTCTTGTATTTGAGTGATATGTACTGAGATGGCACAGAGCAAAAATATCATGTTACAACTATCTCTCAAATGAATCAGTATCGCTTTCTCCATAAATAATTTTCAATGGGACTCAGAAAGTGAACCTCTCCTCTTAAAAAACAACATATGAGCCAGTCTAGCTTCATGATGGAGTTCTTGTCTACTATGTGGAGGGCCCGGGTTTTGAGCAGAGACCAGCCAAGAGAAATAAATAACAAATAGATTGCTGTTTTCAAAACTTCAGTGGTCAGTATAACACAGATGATAGGCAGAAGCACTATCAAAAATTAGGTCTGATGCAACGCAGAGAGCTGTAATCATAATTCTGACACATGCTTGAAGGTAACCTGAGAGGATGTTGTGGTTGGTTGGATAGGTCTACCCTGGTATCCATGTAGTCCCTATTACTGTCTGGGTCATCATACCAGTGTAAAACAGATGAGGAGGTAAGCGCTGGTCCAGAGGACACATAGGATAGATAGGGGTCTAGTCTGATCTTAGACGGCTGACCTCTCTGCTTCTTGAGATCATGACTAGACATGATTTCCTAGTGCAATGTTAATAATATGATGAAACAAAAGTCAAGGGTGGGATGCACACCCATGTGCCCTAAGCCTTGAAAAAGCTCTGACGACGATTCAGACCACTCGTGTGGTGGGAAACAGCTATGGGCAGGAGTTTGTTAGTGTCATCAATGATAGAAATTAACAATGATGAGTTCAAGAGGGAAGCTGTTTTAATGAAAACCTAGTTTATTAGAAGGAAATTCTATTACAGGTATTGAAACCACAATTTCAAACAAGTGGATATGAGGTAAAGAAACAGAAAAGGGGATCACAGTGAACGTGTTTGAAATGAGCAATAGGCGAAAGAGATTGATTGAGTATTACCAGTGTCCATGAAGAAAAGAATCTGCATGCTGGAGAAATTCATACTCAAAAATGTACACAAGGGGCTGTGGAGATGCTGAGTAAGCGAGAATTCTAATCTGCAGTTATGAGGATCCAAGTTTGAATCCCCAGAACCCATGGAAAAACATAATAGACACATCTGTGTATCCCTGCCACCCCAACACTGTGGGCTAAGGAGACAGAAGAATCCTAAGAGTTCCCTGGCCAGCCAGTCTATCTGGAACAGTGAATTTCTGTCTCAGTAAGTGACCCTGTGTGATGGCTATTCTTGGTCATCAACTTGACTACATCTGGAACGAACTACAATCCAGAAATGAAGGACACACCTGTGACTTTTCACTTGGTTTGAAGTGGGTGAATCCACTTCTGGTCCCAACCTTTGAAGTAGGAAGACACATACCTTTCATCTGGATATTGAGGCAGAAAGACACAACTTTAATCTGGGTTATACCTTCTGCTGGAAACCTATGTGAGGACAAGGAAGAAGGAAGCTTCAGTTCTTTGTCTGTTTGCTCTCACCTTGCCTTCCTTCACTGGCATTAGAACCTACTTAGTCAGGATTCCAGTGTCTACTGAAGACCAGCTGAGACATCCAGTCTCAGGGACTGGGCAACCTCTGGATTCTTGGACTTTCCATTCATAGTTAACCATTGTTGGACTAGTTGGACCACAGCCTCTAAGTCATTCTAATAAATCCTCTTCCTAAAATATATATAGATGAGAGAGAGAGAGAGTTCATTTTGTAAGTTCTGCTACTCTAGAGAACCCTGGCTAATACATCCTGTGTCAAGGTGGAAGTAGAGAGCAATAAAGAAAGACACATGACATCTTGTGCTGGCCTCTGAGTACACACACTCAGTCATGTGCCCCATATGTTCATATGCATGTAACACAAAAACATTTCAAGAAAACTTTATAGAAATAGAGATGGGAAACTAGCGATATTTCTTTGAGACAAGGTCTCACTGTGTAGTCCAGATGGCAGGCATAGACTCACTTTGTAGACTAGGCTTGGCATTAACTCACAGAGATCCACCTGCCTCTGCCTCTCAAGAGCTAAGTCGCACCACCACACACTGCTAGAAATTTAATTTTAATATAAAAGATTTTGTATAAAATTGAATTGAGTTAAAAAGAATAGTTGTAAAAATAGTTGAAGTCCTGCATACCAGAATTCATGGTACACATCTAAATAACACAATAAGAAGAGAGATTCGTAACTCCAAACACAAATCTGAACAAATAAATTAAATAAAACTTTCATCTGAAAGAGATGGGAAATATGGAACAAGTTTTATATTAGCACATGCTTATGGTTTTAATATGGTTTCTCTCCCCTAAAGAGGAGCTTAATTCCCAATGTGAGTATCTTAGAGTTTTTAATTGCTATGAAGAGACACCATGACCACAAGTCTTATAAGGAAAGCATTTAATTGGGGTGGCTCATTTACAGTTTCAGAGGTTCAGTCCATTATCATCATGGTGGGGACAGGCAGACATGGTGCTGGCTACATCTTGATCAGAAGGCAACGGGAAATCAACTATGACACTGGGAGTAGCTGGAGCATAGGAGAACTTAAAGACCATGCCGACAGTGACACACTTCCTCCAACCAGACCACACCTACTCCAACAAGTGCCACTCCCTATGAGCTTATGGGGGCCAATTACATTCAAACTCACACATATGAGGTTTTTAAGGAGGCAGAAATAACTCAACAATGGTATGTAGAGACGGACCCTTTAGCATAAGCCAAAGTCATCAGAGTGGGATTCCAGATTGAGTCCTGATGGTTTTATGAGAATGGGGGAGAGACAAGAAGACTCAGAAGTGCAATCCTGTTTCCTGGAATGTGATGATGCCCTGAGCCATACTGGGACTCTGCCAGCAAAAAGGTCATCACCCTGAATGACTCTGTACACTTTGATCGGCACTGTGACCAAAAATAAACCTCCTCCTTTCACAATTGACCCCTTCTGAGGTATTATGTAACTAGCAACAAAAATGAACTTGAAAATACTTAAATAAAAGAAAGGTCAAGTAAAGATAGATAGATAGATAGATAGATAGATAGATAGATAGATAGATAGATAGATGATAGATAGATAGATAGATAGATAGATAGATAGATAGATAGATAGATAGGGAATAGAGATAAAAATTTTAGTGAAGTAAATAGAAAAAAATAGATCAAGTTAAAATCCTAGTTTTCTAAATATAATAGGTAATCATAAACTAATTTAATAAGGGCAAAGAGTAGTGGAGCACTAAGAATATGCCACCTCAAAAAAATGGCTGTAGAAGACCAGATTACACCCACCAAAACGTGACTATTTTTAAATGCTATTGGCATATATTAATTATACATGATAATAGGTTTCAATGTGACATTTTCATACAAGTACATGGTATGTGTCAAGCATGTTCACTGCTTTGCCCTCTCTTGGACCCTCCCACCCTCACGAATCCCCTTCTTAACAAACTCTCTTCTACTTTCATGTCTTTTTTTTTTTTTAACAGCCCAATGAGTTTCTTAATAAGACTTATTGGAGCATAGGTGAAGGTTTGTTTACAGAACTCAGATGCCTTACCATAACGCGCAAAACAATCCCACACCAGTTTGGAATTATTATTAAAAGGGTTATTTATTTGAAGGGAAAAAAACTTACAGAACGCCGTCCTAGAAAACAGCCCTATACCGATCAGGAAAGGAGTCTAGTCACAGAACCAGAGTCCTAAGCAAGAGAGCAAAAGGAGGGCTGCCACTGCGTTTTAAAGAGAAAGAGACCACACCCCAGTGGGCTGGTATGCCAAAGGCTATTGGCTGAAGGAGCGGAAGGAGCTCCCGCAGCATCCCAGCACCAATGAAAACCTGTCTCCCTCTTACATCAACTACATAGAAGTACTCAGAGAAAGGTGGGTCCCCATGAGACTCTCCCCACTCCATGACAAGATGTTGACATGCATCTCAGCAGGTGATCACAGCCACTGGAAGCTTAAGAACGGAACATTCATATCATGCCTAGAAATCCACATGACATCCTCCAGCCCTTACTTACCTCCTCTGGGTCTCACATTCTTTCTGCCCCTTCTACAACTATCCCTGGGCCTTGATGGGATGATACAGATTTTCTATTTATAGCTGAGCTTTCAACAGACACTTGTTCTTAGTGTGTTGAGCACTACCCTACACCACTACCCACTACAAAAAGAACCTTCTCAGGTTTGGAAGGTGGCTCAGTGGGTAAAGGTACTTGTTGTCAAGCCCAACAATCTAAATTCCATTCCTGGTCCCACATGGGGAAAGGCAAGAACCAACTCTCGCAAGCTGTCCTCTGATCATCACAGTCACATGTCACACCTTGCCCCCCACATACACACATACATGGCAAAATAAATAAGTGTAAAATAGTTTTAATATTCTTTTTTTTTAGTAATTAATGGATGCCTTTATTATAATGCTATTAAATATTATAATATATATTATTATAATGCTAAGTAGAAATTATAGTTAGGATACAAGTTAAGCAAAATATATTATTATTCTATTTTTTTATTGCTTTATAAATAATACCATTCAAAATTTCCACCTCCTCCCTTCCTCCCATTTCCCTCCCTCTCCCTCACCCACCCTCCCCCTTCCCCTCCAGTCTTAAGAGAGGTTAGGATACCCTGCCCTAGGCCCTCCTCCATCCAGGCCTAGGAAGGTGTGCATCCAAACTGACTAGGATCCCAAAAAGCCAGTACATGCAGTAGAATCAAATCCCAGTGCCATTATCATTGGCTTCTCAGCCCCCATTGTCAGCCACATTCAGAGAGTCCGGTTTGATCACATGCTCGTTCAGTCCCAGTCCAGCTGGCCTTGGTGAGCTCCCATTAGATCAGTCACAGCGTCTCAGTGGGTGGACGAACCCCTCGCAGTCCTGACTTCCTTGCTCATCTTCTCCCTCCTTCTGCTCTTCAACTGGACCTTGGGAGCTCAGTCCAGTGCTCCAATGTGGGTCTCTGTTTCTATCTCCATCCATCACTGGATGAAGGTTCTATGGTGATATTCGAGATATTCATCAGTGTGGCTATGGGATAAGGCCATTTCAGGCACCCTCTCCTCTACTGCCCAAGGACCTAGCTGGGGACATCCTCTTGGACACCTGGGAACCCCTCTAGAGCCAAGTCTCTTGCCAACCCTAAAATGGCTCCCTTAATTAAGATATCTTCTTCCTTGCTCCCATATCTGCCCTTCCTCCATCTCAACCATCCCACTCCCACAAGCTCTCCCCAATCCTCCCCTTCTCCATTCTCTCTCTCCCTCTCCCCTTCCCCTATCCCACCCCCACCCCCATGCTCCCAACTTTTGCCCGGCGATCTTGTCTGCTTCCAATTTCCCGGAGGATCTTTATATGTTTTTCTTTGGGTTCACCTTATTATTTAGCTTCTCTAGGATCACGAACTATAGGCTTGATGTCCTTTGTTTATGGCTAGAATCCACTAATGAGTGAGTACATGCCATATTCATCTTTTTGGGTCTGGGTTATCTCACTCAGGATAGTGTTTTCTATTTCCATCCATTTGCATGCAAAGTTCAAGATGTCATTGTTTTTTACCACTGAGTAGTACTCTAATGTGTATATGTGCCACACTTTCTTTATCCATTCTTCCATTGAGGGGCATCTAGGCTGTTTCCAGGTTCTGGATATTAGAAATAATGCTGCTATGAACATAGTTGAACAAATGCTTTTATAGTATGATTGGGCATCTCTTGGGTATATTCCCAAGAGTGTATTGCTGGATCCTGAGGTAGGTTGATTCCCAGTTTCCTGAGAAACTGCCACACTAATTTCCAAAGTGGTTGCACAAGTTTGCATTCCCACCAGCATTGGATGAGTGTTCCCCATATTCCACATCCTCTCCAGCATAGGTTATCATTGGTGTTTTTGATTTTAGCCATTCTGACAGGTGTAAGATGGTATCTCAAAGTTGTTTTGATTTGCATTTCCCTGATCACTAAGGAAGTTGAACATGACCTTAAGTATCTTTTGGCCATTCGAACTTCTGTTGAGAATTCTCTGTTCAGTTCAGTACCCCATTTTTTAATTGGGTTATTTAGAATTTTAACATCTAGTTTCTTGAGTTCTTTATATATTTTGGAGATCAGGCCTTTGTCTGATGTGGGGTTAGTGAAGATCTTCTCCCATTCAGTAGGTTGCCTTTTTGTCTTAATGACAGTGTCCTTTGCTTTATAGAAGCTTTTCAGTTTCAGGAGGTCCCATTTATTCATTGTTGCTCTTATTGTCTATGCTACTGGGGTTATACATAGGAAGTGGTCTCCTGTGCCCATGTGTTCCAGACTACCTCCCACTTTCTCTTCTATCAGGTTCAGTGTGGTAAAATTTGTATTGAGGTCTTTAATCCATTTGGACTTGAGTTTTGTGCATGGTGATAGATATGGATCTATTTTCATTCTTCTACAGGTTGACATCCAGTTACGCCAGCACTATTTGTTAAAGACGCTTTCTTTCTTCCATTGTATAATTTTAGCTCCTTTGCGAAAATCGTGTGTTCATAGGTTTGTGGATTAATATCCGGGTCGATTCCATTGGTCAATGTCTCTGTTTTTATGCCATTACTGTAGCTCTGTAATAGAGTTTGAAGTCAGGGATGGTAATGCCTCCAGAGGTACCTTTATTGTATAGGATTGTTTTGGCTATCCTGGGTTTTTAGTTTTTCCATATAAAGTTGATTATTGTTCTCTCAAGGTCTCTGAAAACTTTTGTTGGGATTTTGGTGGGGATTGCATTGAATCTATACATTGCCTTTGGTAGAATTGCCATTTTTACTATGTTGATCCTACCAATCCAAGAGCATGGGAGATCCTTCCATTTTCTGGTATCCTCTTTAATTTCTTTCTTCAAAGACTTAAAGTTCTTGTCAAATAGATCTTTCACTTCCTTGGTTAGTGTTACCCCAAGATACTTTATGCTATTTGTGGCTATCGTGAAAGGTGATGTTTCTCTGATTTCCCTCTCTGCTTCTTTATCCTTTGTGTATAGGATGGCTACTAATTTTTTTGAGTTGATCTGTATCCTGCCACATTACTGAAGGTATTTATCAGCTGTAGGAGTTTTTTGGTAGAGTTTTTGGGGTCACTGATGTACACTATCATGTCATCTGCAAATAACGAAAGTTTGACTTCTTCCTTTCCAATTTGAATCCCCTTGATCTCCTTATTGTAACATGAGGGCCTGCTTGTTGGGGTTTCTGTCCTGCCCAGTTCCCACAGCCAGTAAGCCCCCAAAGAAATCACACAGAGAAGTCTATATTAGGTTAAAAACTGATTGACCCATTAGATCAGGCTTCTTATTAATTCTTGTTACTTATATTAACCCATTGTTCTTATCTATGTTAGCCCACATGGCTCAGTGCCTTTTTCAGCAGGGCCGGTCACATCCTGCTTCTTCGGTGTATGGGCCAAGAATGCAGAAAGAGCTTCCTTCTTCCCAGAACACTCCTGTTCTCATGGTCCTGCCTCTTCTTCCTGTCTGGTTGTCACACCTATACATCCTGCCTGGCTAATGGCCAATCAGCATTTATTTAAAACATGATTGACAGAATACAGACAATTCTCCCACACCACTTCCCCCTCTTTAAAAAAAAAAAAAGGAAAGTATCCATAGTTCATTTTCTTAGGAATGTGGGTATAGTATTCCAGGCGACTTCCTGCTGGTTGGGGGCGCTGATAATGAGGACCTAAAGAAAATTTAGAGTTATGATCAAGTCCTGACTGGAGTTTCCTATGAGGCTTGATCATCTCAGGCAGCATCTTGAATCTATTCTGGATGTAGAACTCAGACATCCAGGCCATCTGTTCCTACCGGAGATTTCTCAGGTGGTCTTCCCTGATCAAACCTGATTTTTCTTAACTTAAAATGAATCCACAGTCTCTCATTTCCTATGGAAACAAAAGCAAAATCTCTTCTCCAAAGTAACATACCTTTTGACTTCAATTCTGAAGTCAAGGTATTTTCAAAATACCTATCTTGGATTAATTCTGCAGCATCTATAAGCAAATATCTTTTAGCAGCTGTTGCTCCTTCCTCAGCATTCAAACAATTCAAAGAGAGCATAATGTGTTTTCCATCTTTATGCAGCTTTATTTTAAAGTCTATTTCTTTTATTTTTACTTTTAACTTTTGGCTTTTTGAGACAGGGTTTCTGTGTATCTTTGTCCTGGAACTCACTCTGTAGACCAGGCTGTCCTTGAACTCACAGAGATCCGCCTGTCTCTGCCTCCCCAGTGCTGGGATTAAAGGTGTGTGCTACCACACCTTGAACTCACAGAGATATGTCTGCCTCTGACTCCCAGGCATTGGGATTAAAGGTGTGTACTACCACACTTTGAAGTCACAGAGGTCAGTCTACCTCTGTCTCCCAAGTGTTGGGATTAAAGGGGTATACCACCACACCCAACTACTCTCTTTCTTTCTTATTTTAAGGTCTTTAACTTTTTTTTTCAAGCCTGTATATATTTTTAAATACACAGTAAACCATTTAGAGGTTTTCTTCATCTTTGAATCTCTCTTTACTGTATATCTCTCTTTTTCTGACCACATGAGTCTTTAATTTACCAGTCAATATGGGTAGGATTAAAGCCAGGGCTTTGACGGCTGGATCTAGCCCATTCCTTAGCTTTCTGCAATTCCAGCCTCATGGCAGAGGTACTGGCTGTAGCCATGTTTATTGCCACAACTCTATGGCATTTCAAGGTCCCTGCTAGCAAGCAAACTGTAGCAGTGTGCTCACAAACCACACTCAAATGCTCCTTAGGCAGACCGCCTGCATGAAAGAGTCAGAGTTTGCACTGGCAGGATGGCCCAGAAAGCCAGCTTTTAAACCAGCGCACCTTTTTTCATGCTATGGCTGAAAACCGAAAAGCATGTGGTCAGCTTTTTATCAACACTATTTAAGTGTTTCTTGGCAGGACCTCTTAAAGAGCTGCAGGGTTTTTCAGCTAAAGCTGAGTCAGGAAGCCTCTCTTAGATGAGAGCGCTTGCTTGCCTCTAGCAAGCAGAGCAGACCCGAGAAATTGCTGCTACCAAGAAGCCATGCTTTACTCTATTTTTTCCCAAGCTTTCTCAGGCTTTCTGTGGATGTAGTTATGCATACGTTGGGCAGCCATTTGTAACATGAGGGGCGCTTGTTGGGGTTTTTTTCTGTGGATTCTTTGGATTGTTGTCTGTGTTTCTATTTTGTTGATTTCAGCCCTCAGTTTGATTATTTCCAGTCTTCTACTCCTCCTGGGTGAGTCTGCTTCTTTTTTTCTAGAGCTTTCAGGTGTGCTGTTAAGTCTCTAATGTGAGCTTTCTCCATTTTCTTTATGTGGGCACTTAGTGCTATGAACTTTCCTCTTAGCACTGCTTTCATAGTGTCCCATAGTTTTGGGTAAGTTGTGTCTTTATTTTCGTTGAATTCAAGGAAGACTTTAATTTCTTTCTTTATTTCTTCCTTGACCCAGGGGTGGTTCAGTAGTTGACTGTTCAGTTTCCATGAGTTTGTAGGCTTTCTGGGGGTAGAATTGTTGTTGAATTCTAACTTTATTCCATGGTGATCCAATAGTACACAGGTGGTTACTACAATTTTTTTGTATCTGTGGATGTTTGCTTTGTTACCAATTATGTGATCAATTTTCAAGAAGGTTCCATGAGATGCTGAGAAGAAGGTATATTCTTTTCTATCTAGGTGGAATGTTCTATAGATGTCTGTTAAGTCTATTTGATTCATTACATCTGTTAGTTCTCCTATTTCTCTGTTAAGTTTCTGTCTGGTTGACCTGTCCATTGGTGAGAGAGGATTGTTAAATTCCTACTATTAGTGTATGGCGTTTGATGTGTGCTTTGAGTTCTAGTAATGTTTCTTTTACATATGTTGGTACTTTTATGTTAGGGGCATAGATATTCAGGATTGAGACTTCATCCTGATGAATTGTTCCTGTTATGAGTATAAAGTGTCCTTCTCCATCTCTTCTGATTGATTTTAGTTTGAAATCAATTTTGTTAGATATTAGTATAGCCACACCCACTTGTTTCTTAGGTCCATTTGATTGGAAAACCTTTTCTTTTTCCCAACCCTTTACTCTGAGGTAGTGTCTGTCTTTGAGGTTGAGGTATGTTTCTTGTAAACAGCAGAATGTTGGATCCTGTTTTCATATCCATTCTCTTAACCTGTGCCTTTTTATAGGTGAATTGAGTCCATTGATATTAAGTGATATTAATGAGAAATGGTTGTTAACTCTCCAGTTATTTTTTTTTTGGTGGTAATGTTTGTGTGTTTCCCTTCTTTGAGTTGTGCTGGTAGAGGGTTGTCAGATGTCTGTGTTATTATGGGTGTTGTTGGCTTCCTTGGGTTGTGGTTTTCCTTCTAGTACTTTCTTTAAGGCTGAGTTTGTGGCTATGTATTGTTTAAATCTGTTTTTTTTCCTAGAATGTCTTGTTTTCTCCATCAATGGTGAAAGAAAGCTTTGCTGGGTACAGTAGTCTGGGCTTGCATCTGTGGTCTCTTAGTGTCTGCAGCACGTCTGTCCAAAACCTTCTGGCTTTCATGGTTTCCATAGAGAAGTCAGGTGTAATTCTGATAGATTTACCTTTATATGTTACTTGACCCTTTTCCTTTGCAGCTCTTAATATTCTTTCCTTATTCTGCATGTTTTGTGTTTTGATTATTATATGGTGAGGGGATGTCCTTTTTTGATCCAATCTATTTGGTGTTCTGTATGCTTCTTGTACCTTCACAGGCATATACTTCTTTAGTTTGGGAAAGTTTTCTTCTATAATTTTGTTGAATATATTTTCTGGACCTTTGAGCTGGAATTCTTCTCCTTCTTCTACCCCTATTATTCTTAGGTTTGGTCTTTTCATGGTGTCCCAGATTTCCTGGATGTTTTGTGTTAAGAATTTGTTGGATTTGCTGTTTTCTTTGACCAATGAGTTTATTTCTTCTATAGTATCTTCAGCGCTTGAGATTCTTTCTTCTATCTCTTGTATTCTGTTGGTTATACTTGACTCTGTAGTTCCTGTTCATTTACCCAGATTTTCCATATCCAGCCATCTCTCAGTTTGTGTTTTCTTTATTGCCTCCATTTCGGTCTTCAAGTCTTGAACTGTTTCCATTACCTGTTTGATTGCTTTTTCTTGGTGTCCTTGGGTATCTTTGAGGTATTTATTCATTTCTTCTAATTTTTTGTTTGTCTTCTCTTCCATTTCTTTAAAGGAGTTTTTCACATCTTGTTTAAGGGCCTCTATTATTTTCATAATGTTACGTTTAAAGTCGATTTCTTCTACTTCTTCTGGAATAGGGTGTTCAAGTCTTCCTGTTGTGTGTTCACTGGATTCTGGTGTTGTCATGTTGCTTTTCAGGTTGTTGGAGGAATTCTTGCATTGGTGCCTGCCCATTTCTTCCTTCAAATGCAGCCAGGATAGTTTTGGCGTCTTGGTCCAGTCTTTGCTGTGACTGACTGTGTACTTGGGGGATTTTCTTGGTCTGCGCTCTCTTAGGAACCCTCGGCACTGGAGCTGGCTCTCAGATCCCCTCTGCCCTGAAGCAGGCTGTGCTAGTGGATCTAAGGACCCCACAGATGGAAAGGAGTGCTTGGGGGCAAGATGGGATGGGGTAACTAGAGAAAGCCAGTAGCCAGGGAGACGCCCCGCTGAATGGCCAGAAACGTTTAGGGAAATGGAGGGGGCCTGTACTCTGTTCCTGGGACCGTCCTGCCAGGTGGGCATACACTTACCCCTCTGGATGGATCTCCTCAGTGCAGGAGCAGGGACTCTTGCTGGGCCAAGGACCTCGCAGACAAAAGGGCGGACTTCGGCGGGGAGGGCAGGGTCGTGTGGAACAAAGAAGCCCCTGCAGCAGGAGCTGGAGGGGCCCTGTACTCCATTCCCGGGACTGGCGAGCCAGGCGGGCACACACTTCAGTTTTAATATTCTTTAAAGACCTTTCTCCAGCAAAGTTGACAGCAGCACTGATCTACGGGCATTAACATACTTACGAGGGCAGCAATTTGATGGGCACACCTTGTTCATTTATCAAAACCCCAGCAGTAGCTCTCAGGATGCTCATTCAGGCTAGCTGCAGTTTTTATGGCCACAGGATACTGGTGTCTTCAGCAGTGGGGTCTCTTTCTCTTGTTCTGGTGGGCAAACTACAGCAGCGTCCATTGCCTGTCTTGTTTTGACAGCCTCAGACAATCTCCCCGACCAACAGTTCTGACAGGGATAGCCACCTCTGGCTCTGGGATTTTCATTCCGTAGCCAACAGCTTCTAGAAGCAGTTTTGTCCGTATCCAAAGGGCACCACCTGTCACACTGTTTTTAATTAACTTACCAAGTACGAGGTTTCCTTACAGCGTCTTCACACATTGCTACGAATGACCCTCCCCCATCACTGCTTCTCTTCCATTTCCTTGCCCCTCTCCCAACTTAGACATTTCCAGCCCCCGTATTTCTTCACCAACGCACACATCACATCACTTATGTTCTACACCCTTCTGTCGTCCCCCCCACACACACACACAGTGCCTTTTCTAGTTTCTTATCTCTCCGCATACTCATCCGCACATAATGCACATTGTGAACAATAGAAACTAGGGCACATATGTAAGAGAGGACACGTGGACTTTGTCTCTCTGAAACTATTACCTCACTTAAACTAGTTTCCAGTTCCACCCATTTATTTACGTGCTAGTTTCATAATTGTGCTTACCTTTACAGCCAGGAAAAATTCCATTGCGCACCTGTACTCCATTTTCACTAGCCATCCACCCGTTCGTGGGCATCTATGCCGGTTCCATTTCCTTTTGGCTGTGAATAATGCAGCAATAAGCATGAATATAAATAAATATCTCTATAGGATATGAAGTTCTTTGGGTACAAGCACGGAAGTGTAATAGCTGAGTCACATATGAGTTCTATTTTTAGCATTTTGAAAAAAAAGAAAAGAAAAGAAAAAAACAAGGTCTCCACACAGATTTCTATGGTGGCTGCACCAATTTATACTCCTGCCAAAAATGCATAGAAGTTCCAGTTTCCTTATGTCCACACCAGCGTTCTGGTCCTTTGTTTCTTTGATGATCTGTTTTAATACAAATGAAATTGAACCTCGAAGTACTTTTAACTTGCATCTCCCTGATGTTAAGGTTGTTGGAAACTTCTTCAGATTTTTGTGGGAATTGTTATTTCTTCCTGGAAATTTTATTTTTGGTTCCTTAACCCTTTTTTTTTAACCAGGTAGCTTATTTTTTGTTGTTTAGGCTTCTTACATATATTCTGAATAATAATCCCCTCTTAGGTGGATAACTGGTAAATATTCTCTCATTCTGTAGGCTGTTTCGGCCCTTGGTTATATTCCCTTTGCTGGACATATGTCTCTTCATTTCATGGAAAGCCTTATTCAGAGAGTCGCCACCTATGCATAGATCTTAAATCCTTTCCGTGGTGTCCCCTACAGCAGTTTCTAAATTTGAGTTCTCAGGTTTCAGACATTTGATCCGTCTGGATTTCTGTGCCAGATGAGAGATGAGGGTCTAGTTTCTTTCTTCTGCATGCAGTTGTCCTGTTTGACCAGCACCATTTGTTAAAGACCCTGTCTTTTTGCCAGTGTGTACTTTTTGCTTCTTTGTCAAAAATCACATGGATCAACCGATGCTCTTGAACCTGAGTCCTTTCTTCTGGCCCACCGATCTACATGTCTATTTTTGTGCCAGGACCATGGCAGTTTTTATTATTATGTGTGGCTCTGTATCTTAAATTGAAATCAAGGATGCTGGTAACTTAAGCAGTATTTGTTTGCTCGAGATTGGTTTGGAAATTCCTGTGTTTCCATATTAATGTTTCATACATTTTAATTCAAATATAATTACATCATTCTCCCTCCTCCTTTTTCTCCCTTCAGCCTCTCCCAAGTCCCTTCCCTCCAACTTCTTCCATGTCCCTCCCTCATTCTCAAATTTATAGCCTCATTTTATTATTTTCATTACATATACATGTATATACATGCATAAACATATAAATATAACCTGCTGGGTCCATCTTTGGTTTGTGTGTGTGTATGTTTCGAGTCTAACTGCTTTACATTAGATAAGCAGTTAGGGACTCATCCCTGGGAAAGACTAATTCTTCTCTGGGCTATCTGTGGTTCTTTGCCTAGAGACGAGACCCTGTGAGGTTTTCTCCCTTCTGTGTTAGCATGTCTATTGTTATTGTCAGGGTTTAGGTCTTGTTTGTGCAGTCATACAAGGAAAGATAGTCTTAGAGTAGACTTCCTGATATTCTGGCTCTTTCAAGGTTTCAGACTTCTTCTGCTATGTTCCCTGACCAAAGGTGCAAGGCCTACACTACAGATCTATCCATCTGCGCCCCATCACACACACACACACACACACACACACACACACACACACACACACACACCACTGATCTCTGCCTATGTCCATTTGCAGTTTTCTGTAATGGCCTCCATTTGCTGTAAAGAGAGGCTTCTTTGGTGAGGAGTAGCTGCACTTATCTGCAGGTATAAAGATAAGGTTTAGAAGTTACTGGGGAATTATTCTGATCTAACATGCTGGGGTAGTAGGCTCTTCTCTAAGATCCATGGCCTCACCAGCCCTGGGAAGTTAGCTAGGTGTCTGGTAATAGGAGTGGCTTCCTCCTTGTTGAGTGGACCATAAGTACAATTAGACAGCTGATGGTGACCACATGTAGGGAGCTGAGGAAGTCTTGAGTGAATTCATAAGGCGTGGAGGAAGTCCTAAGTAAATGTGTATTATTGACAGGAACCAATGCCTCAGACTCATGGGAACTGGCAAGCCTTCTCCTGGTCCATATGCAAATGTTGGCAGAGTGTCCAGGAAGCATTGATTACAACTTCCTCCTCCCAGATGTTTACAGCCTGAGACTGCTCACCTACAGAGACCTCCTGCTGAGGCTAGCCAACCCCCCCCCATGCTGTACACAGGAGATGCACTGAGGTTCTTGTTTTGTAGTTGGTACCATTCCATCCAAGTGATCACAGTCCACCTGACCCCAGCTTTCCTGTACATGTGTCTGTCCTTTCCTTGGTCCCTCGTCACCACAGTTAAACTTCCAGGACCAAGCTGTGCAGGAATCAGCAACCACCAACCTGTGAGTGTCACTTATTGCACCTTTATGGGCACCTTGTCCTGCTGGTCATTGTCGTTGGTAGGCATCACCAATGCTGAGTAGGACAATTACTTGCTCCAGCCCCTTGGGAGCTTTATAGTATTTGCTTCTACCATGGATGCTAGCCTGCAGAAAGGAGTCTTTCAGGTTAAATCCAGCTCCGATAATGTGAGTTCACATCCTAAATAAAGTGTCTTCAGCACCAGAGGCTGACCTACAACCTCCAACAGGCAGCCAAGGGCAGCAGCAATAGTTGACATTTGGGGCGAATCATTCACACTACTCTGACCAACTATTTGAAGATTTCTCATGCCTAGTATTGAGATTTTTGTTAATCTATGGTTCCTGTGGGGTTCAGCCCAAGTAGCATGACTTCCTTTAAGAAATACATACATATACACACCTTTATATATCCATACATATTTGTGTGTTTATGTATCTTATACACACACACACACACTTGTATGTAGTGTGAAAATCAGTATGGAGAATCCTCAAAAAACTAAAAATGAATCTACCACGTGATCCAGCTGAATACCTCCTTAGCACATGCTCAAAACTCAGAATCCCTCTCCACAGATACTTACTTAGCTGTGTTTATTGCCACTCTATTCACAATAGCTAAGAAATGGTAATAAGCCAAATGCCCCTCAACAGAAGAATAGATAATGAAAATGTTGTACACATACACAATAGAATACTATTCAGCTCTAAAGAAAAGTGGAAATTGTAGGTATATGGGTATACTTAGAAATTTATATTATATAAGTATATATATATAATTACAGTAAGTGAGACAACTCAGACCCATAAAGACAAACACTGCACGTTATCAACTATCTGCATCCCCAGCTCCAAATCCTCAGCCGTACTATGTAATCATCAGAGCCACAGAAACCAGGAATGTATAAAGGGACTGCAGGGGAGCGGTGAGAAGGGAATGGCAGGATACAGACTATACGAAGGGGTGAATGGAGAAACAGGAAGGGAGCTCTAACTAGGGAATGGGGATAGAGGTCACCAAAGGAGGAGGGAGGAGGGACAAAGAACACAAAGGTTGTTTGATAAAGCCTCACAGAGCCTTATAATCTTATATTTGCCTAAAATTCATACAGCATATTAATTTTAAGACAGTTTGTTCAAAAGAAGATTATTTATTCAATGTTGTGAATGATGTCACTGGAATTTTGATAGGGATTACATCAAAGTTGAAGATTGCTTTTGGTAGAATGGCCACGATTCTAACTCCTTCCATCCACAAGCGTAGGAGATCTTACTACCAGCCACCATCAGCTATAATTTCTTTCTTCGGTGTCTTAAAGTTCTTGTAAGAACCTTTCATGGCCTTCCTTAGCTGAAGTTATCTAAAGGTGCTTTTGTTTGGTTTTTGCTTGTTTGGCATTGTTTCGCTTTGTTGTGGTTTTTTTTTTGTTTTTGTTTCTGAGGCCGTTGTGAGTTATTTTTCTGACTTCTTTCTCAGTACATTTATCACTGGTGTATAAAATGCCCACTGGTCCTTGTAAGTTAATTGTGTATCCTACCTCTTTGCAGAAAATGTTTATTAGTTCCCAGACTTTTCCAGTAGAATTTTTTAAGGTCTTTTATGTATAGAATCATATCATCTACAAATAGAGATTTTGATTTCTTCCTTTCCTGTTTCTCTTGTCTTATTGTTTTAACTAAAACTTCGAATATTATATTGAATAAGAGTGGGGAAAATGAACATCCTTATCTGGTTCCTGATTTTAGTGAAAATACTTTGACATTTTTATTTAATTTAACATTGGCTATAGGTTTGTCATATTCAGCCTTCATTATGTTGAGATATGTGCCTTTTAGTCCAAATTTATTCAGAATTTTTAATGTAAAAGGATATTGGATTTTATCAAAACCTTTTTCTGCATCTATTGAGACGATCATATAATTTCTGTTCTTGAGGCCATTTATGTAATTTATAACATTTGTTGATTTATGTATATTGAACCATCCCTCCATCTCTGGAATAAAGTCCATTTGCTCATATTATATGATCTTTTTAATGTGTTCTTGAATTTAGTTGGCAAGCATTTTGTTGAGAATTTTTGCTTCTATGTTTATCAGGGAGATTGGTACGTAATTTTCTTTTTCCTGCATCTTTGACTGGTTTTGGTATCAGAGCAGGACTAGCTCTGTAAAATCTCTGGTGGCATTCCTTCCTTTCTTATCCCAAGGGAGAGTCTTTTTTCTTATTTCTATCAGTTTTTTGAGAATTCTGTAAAGTATATTTTTACCATTTCACCCCTCCGCACCTCACACTCTCCCCAGATTCATTCCCTCTTCCTTATCCTCTCAGCTTTGGCCTCTTATTGATTTTTTAAACCCATCAAGAATAATTTGTGCTGTGGATACACTTTGTTGTGTGGCCTTTCACTGTAGTGTGGTCAACCCCCAAAGAACCACACCCTTAAAGAAAACTGACTGTCCCTCTCCCAGCAGCTATCAGTGACAATAGCTCCTTAGCTAGGATGGGCTTCATGCCCACCGTTCCTTCGCCATACTAGGATTTTGCTTGGCTTGAGCTTGCACGGTTTCTGTGCCTGATGTCTCAACTACTGTGAATTCTTTCATATAACTGTCCTGTTGTCTACAGAAAACCCTGTTTACTTACGGTCCCCCACCACCTCTGCCTCTTACGTTCTATCCACCACCACCACCCCTTCTTCCACAATGATCCCTGAGCATTAGAAAGAAAAAGTGTGATGTTGATTGTCCCAGCTAGGGCTGGGAACCCCAAAGATTCTTGTTCGCTCCACTTTGAGCAGTTGTAAGTCTCTGTGTTCATCACCATCTACTGAAGATAGAAGTTTCTCTGATGCAGGTTGAGAGACATACTCATTAATCAGTCTAACGATATGTCATTAGAAGCCAGTATAATACTGTATCCATTTACCAAAGTAATGGTAGTAGATTCTCTTCTTGGCACTATGCCCTATACAGCCACAGATTCCAATGAACATTGCTGACCAGGTGTTTCTGTAGAAGGATATACAATCCTTTGGGTAAATGCTCAACAGTGGCAAAGCTGCGCATATGGTCGATTTATTTCTAGCTTTTTAAGGAAACCGTCACACTGGTTTCCACAGGGGCGACACCCACTTGTACTCCCACCAGAATGAATAAGTGTTCCACTTTCCCCACGTGCATCCCAGCATTTTTCATTATGTTGCTTTGATATTACCCTTCCTGTCAGGGGTAAGATTGGGATTTAGAGAGGTAAAGTTGAGAGAAGAATGGAGGTAAAGTGTGGGCTGCAGAAGAATTCTCATGGGGTTTCCTTGGATGGAACTAGACTTGTTGCAGTGGTATTTCTGAAAGAAGCCACTGGAGTTAAGTGTGGGTTCACTGTTAGATGTTCATTGCTAGTTATATTTTATTTATCATGCAATCTCAATAAGTATATGTTAATTAAGTTAGTAAATGTCTGAGTCATATTTGGAAGAGTAAAGCCAAATTTGAACTTCATGTTATAGATTATAATGTCTCAATGGTACCATGAATAGACCTTCAACGTACTAAGACACTGATAACACTTGGAGGGAGCCAAATAGGAGCCACTGCCTAGGCAGCTCCAGCCCCAGGATATTCTAGGATGCTGTATAAAACCGATTCTAGGATGTGTGAAGAGGGTGGAGAACAGTGAAATGCTGTGGGATAATGCTCTTATACACTGTAAAGATTTGTCACTCATATTGGTTTAATAAAATGCTGATTGGCCAGTAGCCAGGCAGGAAGTATAGGTGGGGCAACTAGATTAGAAGAATTCTGGGAAGAGAAGAGGCAGAGATGCAGTCATCAGCCAGACACAGAGGAAGCAAGATGAGAATGCCTTACTGAGAAAAGGTACAAAGCCACATGGCTTAATATAGACAAGAATTATGGATTAATTTAAGTTGTAAGAGGTGGTTAGTAATAAGCCTGAACAATAAATCAAACAGTTCATAGTTAATATAAGCCTCTGTGTGCTTATTTGGGACTGAATGGCAGTGGGACAGGGCAAAACAGAAACTTCCATCTACAGTGAGAAGCCTCTAGCATCACTGAGTAGCAGAGCTGTCAAAGGAGAGACCCTTTCGCAGAAGTCCACTGATGTTTGTGTCTCCTCCACCCTCACATCTTACTGAATTCAACCCCAAATGCAGTTATTGGGGTAGACTCTTGCCTTGGGTGGTTGGTGTCCTGATAAAATAGGTGTAAATCAGCCCCTTTGGCTCTTCCCCCATGAAGACATAGATTCAAGCAATATCTATGAAAACATTGCCTGTTCCCAGACTCCAAACATGGACTTTGCATTTTTCCAAAACTATGAGAAATTAATTTCTGTTTTGAAGAAGCTACTAAGTTCATGGTGTTTTGTTCTAATGATACAAATAAGTGGAAAAACTATTAACTGGGTGACAGAGCAAAGGTGGATTCCAGGTTCAAAGTTAAACTCACTGGGCTGAAGATCCTCAAGCCGCACACGGGTTAACTTTCTTCTTTATTTTCCTTTGAAAAAGAAATGTTTTCTTTTGTCTCCAAATGTTTTCCTTTGACTTTAAGGTTTATGTTAATTATGTGCATATGTCTGTGTGTGTGCGTGTACCTGGGTCTGTGTCTTTGTGTGTGAGTCGGGTGCCCTGAGAAGCCAGAGGCATCAGATCCCCACGGCAATGGAGTTCCAGGCAGCTGTGAGTTTACAGACTTAAGTGCTGGGTATCAAACTCAGGTTCTCACGGCTTTTAACCCCTAAGCCATATGACCAGCTATGTCCCCTCTTTTCGCGGTACTCTGACGTTTCCCACAGAGATCAGCAGTTCTCAACCTGTGGGTTGTGACCTCTTTGGAAGTAGCCTATCAAATGTTCACATTAAACAGTAGCAAAATTACAGTTATGAAGTAGCAACCAAAATGATTTTATGGTTGGGGTCACCACAGCATGTGTTAAAGGGTCATGGCATTAGGAAGGTTGGGAACCACTGCTCTAGATAGACTTGACTGATATACACCCAGCTCTGTGGGTGCGCCTTGGTTAGGGTAAACCAGCCAGTAATTCTCTTCTCCAGTCCAAACAGAGGACTAGTTCAGGAATATAAGCCATCACAAATTTTTTAAATGCAGGCTTCTAAGAAAAAAAATACTATTGTATTTCTCTGACACTGATCTAGGAAGCACATACCCCATGGGTTCAGGCAACCATCCTGGAATCATGAGAGACAGCCTGGATATGAACAGAGGCGGTAAACAGAAAAAAATAGAGAAAGGGAAAATAAATTCAGATTCAAAACTTAAGTCATTTGAAGCCTATGTAATTGCTGGATTTACCAGTTTCTGCCTAATTCCTGTTTCTAATTAAGCCACTTGGGCCTTGTTTGCTTTCACTCACCCCTGAAAGATCGTCCAAGTGCAAGGTTAATATGAGGGGAAAGGGAGGGGGAGGGGAAGGACACCTGTGGTAATCTAGCTTTCTGGGTAAAGAGCTCAAGGAAGAGAAGTGTGGTCATAAGGCTACACTGAAACAGGACAGAAGGGCTGGCAAGACGGCTCAAACGGGTAAAGATGGAAGGGCTGGCAAGAAGGCTCAAACGGGTCGAGATGCTCAAAGCTGTGAAAGCTTGGTGGCCTGAGATTCTCCGAGCCTACATAGAGGCAGAAGGAGAAAAACCAGCTCCACAAAAGTAGTCCTGTAGCCACCACATGCATGCCAACACACACACATACACACATGTGGACCATAAATAACTTTTTTTTTAAAGTGATGGGATGGAAAAGAAGAGCTGACCCTGAGCTTCACAGGAGAAAAAAATAGTGTGCAGCAGAATGGCTGCACCACAGGCTTTCTCCTCAACTCGGGGGGGGGGACTGCTGTAGCCATCAGGGCATGAGACAGTCAGGACCCCCGGCAAGGGCTGGTTGAGGTGGTCCCCAGAATTTAAAAGAAGTCAGAAGCCTATGAAATACATTTTTTCAGTAGTAGAAATAAAAAGAAGATATGGATGGAAACCTAGAGACGAGGAGGACAAAATGACACAGTGGCTCACAGTGCTGAGAGAGGCGCTAATGACCTGGAACCTAACAGGTTCCTCTTTCAAATCTCATGCATGACTAGGTAGCTTTTCATATACACATACAAGATATTTTGATCGTATTCACCCCTCCCAGATCCAATCCTCACCCACCACCCAAACCTTGATGCCCTCCTCTTCTTTTTTCAATATTCCCCAGTCCAATTTGTACGTGTGTGTGTGTGTGTGTGTGTGTGTGTGTGTGTGTGCGCGCGCGCGCGTGTGTGTGTATGTGTAGGTAGGGGTAGCAGGTCGACCTACCAGGGAGCACACCGCCAAGGAAAACCGCCTCTCCCTCCTCTACTAGCCATCAATTGTCAACAGCGCCTCAGCTAAGATGGGGCTGGCAAGCCCCTTCCAGAGTTTGTGCGGGAAACCATGGCTGCCGTGAGTTTGTGCGGTCGTCCTGTCATGACCAAGAACCACCACTTCTCTAAACTCCCCTTTCTCGACAGTGAGTGAGCATGAAAGTACCATCTGAGAATGACTCTAGAGTTCCAAAACTGTAGCAGCAAGATGAATGAGCACAAGACAGCAAAGCATGACAGCCAATCAAGTCTTTACTTATACTAGGTCCTGGCCCTACTCTCGGTAGCAAGCATGCTAGGCTGTGTACTTGTACCAGGAGGCATTAATACAGAGATCACACTTCTTAAAGAAATTACTTGTGAGAAATGTCATTATTTACTTAGTTTACTGTGAATGCTGGAAAGGAGATTACGTCTCACTGCTTGGCTTCTCACATCAGGTTAGGCTCGCGATGCCTAGAGGCAGATGCAGCAGCGGTGGCAGGGGCTGGAAACAGCTGGACGAGACCTTCTCTGGTGCTTTTGTTCAACCTTGAAACCTTCGCCACTGGAGACCGCCAGGGCAGAGAAGCTAATGTGAGAAACAAAGAGAGATCTGGCGGAAAGCCTTTGGGACTAAGGAGGGGAGGAGGAACTCTGGGCTGGCGGTGGCACCTGGTGCCCGCTGTTAATAATAAGGTCGCGGTGCGTTCATAAGGTACTTGATTAAACAAAGGCGCTCTGAGATAAGAATGACTAGCAACAGCTCCACGTCTGAGTCGTCACCCCCGATCTTTTCAACGTGGGCTGTTTGCGCCTAGCAGCGTTGGCCGAGAACTGGATCTCACCTGACTGGAAGCTGAACCCAAGTGCTACGGAGACCTGGGCCACCCAGGCTGACAGGGGCGGACCCCTGAGCGCACGAGGAGCCCCACGAGGAGGCGGGACCCACGGCCATCCCGCCCGCACCGCTACGCACACCTCTAGCACCTGCAGCCCAGCGGCCACCCGCAGTCGCAGCGCGTCCCACGGCCCAGCCGGGTCTCCAGCTCTTACTCCGCTCCCCGCTCGCCAGCCGCCGCGCTGCACGCCCAGAGCGCCCCCTCGGCCCCGCTGGGGACCGGGGACCCCGCAGCCTCCGCCATGCTGCCGGTACTCTACACCGTCCTGGCGGGGCTGCTGCTGCTGCCTCTGCTGCTCACCTGCTGCTGCCCCTACCTCATCCAGGACTTGCGGTACTTCCTGCGGGTGGCCAACTTGGCCCGGCAGGTGCGCAGCTACCGGGAGCGGCGGCCCGTGCGCACCCTCCTGCGGGTCTTCCTGGAGCGAGTTCGCCAGACCCCGCACAAGCCCTTCGTGCTGTTCCGCGACGAGACGCTCACCTACGTCCAGGTGGACCGGCGCAGCAACCAAGTGGCACGGGCGCTGCACGACCAGCTCGGCCTGCGACAGGGGGAGTGCGTGGCCCTCTTCATGGGCAATGAGCCGGCCTACGTGTGGATCTGGCTGGGACTGCTCAAACTGGGCTGTCCCATGGCGTGCCTCAACTACAATATCCGTTCCAAGTCTCTGCTGCACTGCTTCCAGTGCTGCGGGGCGAAGGTGCTGCTGGCCTCCCCAGGTAAGCTGCAGACCGCCGGCCCTAACCCCAGGGGGGACTGCGGGGCTGCAGTGTGGTGGGAGACTGTGGGAAACGGTCAATTCAAGATGAACGACGCTCGTTAATAATCTTTAGAATCACCAGAGGTGAAGTGGCCTATCTATCGAGGCACTGTGCTAAGCACTTCAGTCCTCTGCGTGGGGTCCAGTTTACTTAAAATACCTAGCATAGTGTTGAGTGCGACGCCACTCCTTATGCTGTGTTGTTTAGAGACAAGAAGAAATGCGTGTTCATGTTCCTCACGAGGCAGTTCCCCCAACCCCAATATTGTCCCGGGGGGGGGGGCACTGTGTTTGCGCAATGTTGCTTTTAATCCTCACAACACATAGAGGTTATTATGGTACATATAGATGAGACCAGTGCAGCCTAAAGATTCAGAGCTTCATGCCCACAGTGTCAGGAGACTTGGGGTTAACCAGAGGTATTTACCTCCAAATTCATCCCTCTAATCAGTACTTAAAACATTTTCCATTAAAATTCAGAGGGTCTTGGGTGAGAAGTGCTGGGGTCCCGCCTCTAGTTCTTGGTAGACTTTCCATCATGAGGAAAGCCATTTCCCGTCTCCATCCTTACATTTCCTTTCTGCTGTGAAGCTGTCTTCAAGACTACTTCGAGATCTTAAGCGCTGTTAGCATGCCCAGACGCCCAGCTAGAAGACTGGAGTTCTGCCGCTGCGCTCTTGCATCTATGAAATGGTGACCCCTTCATTTGTGTGGCTGCTTTGGACCTAAATGAAAACTTCATGCCCGAGTGATACCCAGGCCAGAAAGAAGCAAACCCTGCTCTCTACCCCCAGAGCTGGTGTGTTACACCTCCCAACAGTTAGTCTGTGAACTCCACCCTTGTGTCTCTGAGCTGGTGACAGCAGTTGCTTTTCTCAGTAAGGAGATGCCTAACCAAGAGTAGGCTAAAAAGACATTACTGACAATACAGATGGGGGGGTCTACAAGTTCCAGCTCTCTGGGATGCTCATCTGTGCCAAACACTGCAATAGATGGTTTTAATACTCTGGTAAATTCAAAATCATGCCTCCACTGTATGACTAAGGAAACTGAGGCAAAATTTCTAGCCTAGGTCCACCTTCAAAGCCCACGTTCTTTCTTATAGAGTGTCATCCACCATACGGATGCATGTGTTAGAGCTTCAAAGAGCTAAGAATCTATCTGCTCTGCCCTTCCCGTCACAGCTCAGGAAACTGAGGCAAGCCAAGCAGTTTGCCTAGTGCCCCCCCAAAACTGAAATGTCCATTTACTTCTAAGAAACCGGAAGTTCATAAGCCTGTCACATGTGACGTAAAGTATGTAATACAAAAAGCGGAGGCTTCATACAAAAGTTTCAAAGGCAGAGAGGTGATGTTAAAGGTACCAAATTATGGGAGGGGTCTGAACTTTTTTTTTCTTTTTTCTTTTTTTTTTCTTTTTTTGGTTTTTCGAGACAGGGTTTCTCTGTAGCTTTGGAGCCTGTCCTGGAACTAGCTCTGTAGACCCAGGCTGGCCTTGAACTCACAGAGATCCTCCTGCCTCTGCCTCCCGAGTGTTGGGATTAAAGGCGAGCGCCACCCCCCCCCGGCCTGAACCTTTTAAGATGCGTCCCAATAATCTCTATAAAGACTTCACTGCCCCGTAACTGCGACGCTCAGGCAAGCCTGTTGTGTTGCCAACTTTCTTAGAAAGAAGGGATTCATGACCTGTGCTTACTCTACCCCATCCCACCCCGACCCCAAGCACTTCAGCATCGGCTACACAGACTCTGCTGCCCCATTCAGGGGACTTCATGGAGCTTAGAGTTTAACTGACAAAGAGACTGCCGTTACATGACTAACTGAGCTTGGTTTTACAATAAAGTCAGAAACACAACTGCTTATAGGTTGACTATCCCTGATCTGAAATACTCTGAACCAGAAGTGTTCCAGATTTCACCTTTTCCCTATTTTGGAATATTTGCATATATATATATATATCATGGGCCACCTTAAGGATGGAGTCCAGGTCCAAAGAGTTTACTGCTGTTTCTTGAACACCATATTGCCTCAGCATGAGGGTAATGTTATACAATATGCTTAATAATGCCTTGCAGGAAATAAAGCTACATGCCGAGGTATTGTGGGATCATGGTCACACGCAAGAAAACTGAGAGCTGGAGCACTTCAGTTTTTAAATTAATGATGCTGGGCCACTACTTCCTGCCTCGTGCAGACAGTAGTGACCTGCTACAGGTCACCATGTTTACATAGAGAATATACTGAAAGTCCCATGTTCAAATCAGTCTTGAGCCTAACTTGCCAGCAGACCTCAGATTCTCACTAGCATTGAGATGAGACACAGCTTAAAACCCAAATGTCCTACTTTTTCCTTATCCAAGATTTCTTTCTATGTGACACCAAGTTGCACTCTGGCCTAAAATAGTTCCTCAGTGAGCAAAAAGCAGAGTCCAAAGTTGCATGTTTGGTAGCTGGGCCATGTGGAAATGTGTAAACTAACCTTTGAGAGAGGGCAGTATTTGAAAAACATTTTTTTTCACCAAATAACAGAGATAGATACCTTTGTACATCATACACTCTGGCCTGGAACAGTTTCTGCAGAGAGTCCCAAAGTCCAAAGTCATATACTGAGTAGATGTGTCCAAGTGGAAAAGTCGATTGGGCTGTCTTTTAGAATCACTTGGGGAGGACAAGACCTTAGAGATACTGTAATCCTTTCATTTTAGTATGTTTATGCCCACGAAACATTTATAAAAGAAACTTTTGCAAGCACAAGAATTATCATTATAAAAGATAGATTCCAGTATCTCACCCCCAACTTCTGATTCAGTTTCTGAATGGAAACAGCCCAGCCTTACCTCAGCCCCAGATGACCAGAAGATGAGCTTCTGAGCCTTAATCAGAGTTCCACTTGTTTTATAGCCAAACAAACCCAACCTGGAGGAGGACACCGCCTGCCCAGGCTTCTGTGGATCGTCAACAGCAGAGAGCTGGAGGCACACACACACAGGGTTTTTTTTTTTTCAACTTCCAGGGCACTTGTTTATTCTATCAGTAATCTGAGCTTTGTACAGAAAGGTGAATTAATTTTGTTTCAATGTTTAATTAGCACATATAATATTCAGTTTAATTCTGACCTCTTTGTTCAAAATTTGTTTTCATTTGCTGGGTGTGGCACTGTATACCTTTAATCCCAGCACTCAGAGGCCTCTGTGAGTCTGAAGCTAACCTGGTCTACATAGCAAGTTCCAGGCCAGCTAGGACTCTGTTGTGAGACTGTCTTAGAAAAAAAACTGTAGCTCTCTTCCCCTACTCTCCAATATCTCTCTGACGCCCCAGGTCAGACTGGGTAGAGTGAGACCCTGCTTCAAAGCAAAAGGGAAATAACTAGATAAAACTAGTGTTGGGCTAAGGGTAAGGCCTGCCGTGTGCACTTCGGCTGCCATCGTTGGGTGGGGTGTGGGGGGGTTAAGAAGATGAACTAGTTGGATAATCTTACAGTCCTGGGAAGGAACTAAGCCATGTCCACAAAGCCTGTGGCCCTCGGGAGAATTTGTGAGTCTTTTGAGAGAACTATGGAGTGCGTCTGAGGAGCCAGACAAGCGCAGTGGGAAGGGCATTCTGGGAAAGAGGAGGACCAGAGGCAATTTTGATCCGGTCTGTAGCGCAAGATGTTTCACTCAGTAGTTTTCCTGTGAGAGAACAAAGCGAGATAGACTTTATTATAATGATCAATTTCGGCTGATTATTGAAAAATTTTTAATGTAGAGAAAATAGACTCAGAGAACCCAGTGACGGTCAGTGTCAGTGGCCTCCCTTCTGTCGGAATAGGCCATTTTCTAATCTGCACTCGAGCCTGGAGCCCGGACAGTATCTTAAATTGCTTCAGTGCACTTTGACTCAAGGATGAGATTTGCTTGTGCATCTTTAAATAAAGCCCGAGCGAGACGGAGCATACAGTAGGCATTCGACAGGTCCTTGTTGGCTTGAAGAGCGGTACCATCCTGTGAGCTATAACAGGCTTTCTTTCCTGCGGCTTGAGAATCACTGAGTTGAGCGCAAAATCATCAAAAGTGGTGCAGCACCATCGAAACCACCCTGATGTGAGAAAAGCTCTTTCAACTGGGTCACCCCAGGTTCAGCCTCACAGACTTCCCTCCCCAAGGTTCTGCTAACAAACCAGTCTACCCCGCCCTCTGCCAGTAATCCAGGGCCCTCTCTGAGTTTCAGGGCAAAGAGGGAACCGGTGATGAGCCTGGAATGGACTGGGCCCACACCGACATCTGCGCATGGGGTTACGGAGGACCCTGTACAATGATCTAGACTCAGACACCCAGTGAGCACTATCGTCAGAAAATGAGACCCTTAGCTCAGTAATGCAGGGTCTGAATGGAGAACTAACTTGAAGATGTTCTCAAACATATTTCTTCTCTCAGAATTAAAGTTTGGGGGGAGGGGTTGTGTAGCTTCATTCCACAACGAACTCGTGCGTTTCTAGCATATACAGGATTGCAGTTCATTTCCATGAGAAGTCTTGCTTCCCTCTTGGGAAGGAAGCGATGTTAAAACAGAGCGATCCCTAAATCAGCCATTAATGTTATTACATCTAAAGTAGAAGGGTTGATATTTTTCTGGATAATGAAATGTGAGCAGCCAGTGTTTGAAAGACCTGCCCAGAAGTCTGATAAATAAGAAAGCAGATGCTTGATAGATAAGTGATATGGTTGCTTATGTCCATATAGTAATTATGTAATGCCTGGTGTGACCCGGCTATCTCACAACAGGAAGTACCCTTGACATGGAGGCATGACTAAGAACAATAGCTTTAATTGAGGGAATGAAGAATGAGCTCAAGTAAATTATTTAAAAGCACAAATGTATGGAGTATGGTTTTCTGTTCTATTTGCTCCTGTTAGAATTTGTAACGTTAAGGAAACACCTTTTTACCTAGGGTGATTTGCTTTGTGTAGGAAGGAAAGTGGGGATGTCTCTGCCGGAAGAGTTCTAATACGCAGCACACTGCACAACTGACCATGTGTGATCACTGCTACTCCAAACCACTGTTAGAGATGCCAGGATCAGGCTTACCCACCGGCGTTGGAAGAGCTATAGCCACAATGTCTCCAGGGTCACTATTAGCACCACTTCGAAATGTTTCTGGTTTTTTTTTTCTTTTTTATGAAGGAAAAGCATAAGCTATTATCCTGAGCTGCCCACCCAGCCACCCTTGTACTCATCCACATACCATGGTCCCTACCTTCTTTCAGTGGCTTTGTCTGTAAGCATCTCTGGGATGTTTTACCTAACTTAGTCCATCACCTCTTCAGCCAGCAGTGCTAATGGCACATCAGGCTACCAGAGTGGATATCTGTTTCCTATTGTGAAGCTTCAGATTTAGCTGTAGTTCACTGACACGGGGGG
Organism: Ondatra zibethicus; assembly: GCA_004026605.1. Classification (NCBI taxonomy): domain Eukaryota; kingdom Metazoa; phylum Chordata; class Mammalia; order Rodentia; family Cricetidae; genus Ondatra; species Ondatra zibethicus. The sequence continues at coordinate 68,216 of PVIU01000136.1, forward strand.
AAGGAAGGGTAACTGAGTTCCTCACCCTCGTTTCTTTCTGCTTTCCAGGAACAGGCATGTTTTGTTATGTTTTGTTTTGTTTTTGTTTTTTGTTTTGTTTTGTTTTGCTTTTGAGATGGGGGTCTTGCTATACAGCACTGGCTGGCCTCAAACTCAGAGAGATCCGCCAGCCTCTGCCTCCATGTGGTTTTCAAAACTTTTCTCTTAAGATGTTGAAATCACTTGATATTCTCTCTCTGTCTCCTCTGTCCCTCCACCCCTCCCTGCATCTGTGTGTATGTGGTGTGTGCATTAGCTGCTCACCTCGGTCACTCTGTCACTCTGCCTTGCTCTTTCAGGGCAGTTTAAACTTGGAACTCATTGGCTGGCAGCCAGCAAGCCAGAGGCTCCTGTCTCCACTCCCAACCCTGTCCCAGAAGCTCAAGGGTTAGTAGTGAATGGCTTTTATGTGGGTGCTGGGGTCCACCCTCCAGTCTTCACACTAACCCAGCAAGCACCCTTAGCCATGTGCCCATCCCTTAGCCCACCCTTGTGTATACTGCTTTCTCTGGGAGTGCATTTCCCTCTGCAATGTAAACCTAGTCCAAAGAGGAGCTAATGGGTCTGGTCCACAGACTTCGGGCCTCACCTTCACCTTCCCAAGCTTCAGTGAAGCTTGAGCTATGCTCTCCACCAAGATACACAGTGATTGCCTTCTTACTCATATCAGAAGTCCACATACTTTAACACACACAGAGCAAGTCCAGAGGACACCCTCTTCTACAAGGCAAAGGCACTTTGTCAAAACTTAAGCCACAATGGCAAATAGAAACTGGAATTCCTGGTACTTGGTTTTAATTGTTTTTATTTTGGGTACCCCTGTCCCTTTGTACAAATGGGGTTGTTGGTGTGTTCCTGCATTGCAGGGTTTGTGAAATCAATGTAATGTATATCTTATAAAAAATGTAAACAAATGAGAACTGTAAAATTTGTCTGTCTGAGGGTTGCAGGGATAGCCAACACTGAATTGTGCCACCTGATGCCTCCTTTGGACCTCAGGTGCACCATCCTCAGCTGTCAGAAGCTTTCAGCTGAGACCCTTTCCAGGGCTTGCTTTAGCTAAGGAGAGTTAATCGCCACGTACCCCGTTGAGTGCATACAGTGAGTGAGCCCGTCTGACTGGCTGATGGGCAAGCTCGGAGGCAGGGATCAGCTCCCTTAATTTGAGACAATCCCAAAGGCCCATTCTAGGCTCAGATAAGGACCTGCTTGGGAAGTCACTCCTGTGACTGTATTGGTTCCACCTCTCCCTCTATCCAGGCTCTGTCCCCTGGTCACCTCACAGGTACAGCCCCCAAGAGCAACTCCTACACCAACTTCAGTTTCTCAGTGCAGAGGAACTAAGACTATGACAAAGAGAATTATTTGAGTTAATGTGTACTAGTTGGTTGTCACATCGATTACATAGCTAAGAGACAACATTCACACCCAGAATTCTTTATTTTAGTCTTTAGTTTGGACCGGTGGAGTGGAGCGGGGGAGTCTCTAGTAAGGAATGCAAGACCCTGAAACCTCAAGGTGGCACCTACATAAATCATTGGGCAGGAGCAGTAGCTACCCCTTCTATCAAAGAGAAGGATCATAGACCATACAGGGAACCCTTGCATGCAGAAGTCATTTCATTCCATCGTAATAAAGGCGTAGCTGCTCAAATTATTCCAGGTTGCCAATTCTTTTAAATAAGCAGTTTCAGCTTGTCCTTAGTCTTCCACACTGAGTTATGATCCCTTAATCTACAGGATTTCATGGTTGACTACACTTGAATCTTGTCACACTGTGTACTAAACATCCTGGGGCAAGTATGCTCAAACCTGGGTGGGAGCCAGGGAAGAGAGCAGCCAGTTGTCGAGAAGCGCAGGTGGCAGAAAGACTTACCTCTGGGCTGTCTTAAAGGAAGACCGGGATTTTCTGGGACACTAGGGGTGAAAGGCCATTCTACACAGGCAGAATGGTCTGGGCAAAGGATTTTCAATGCCAGCACGTTTAACAGGGGTTTCACATGGGTCAGAGCAGGTAGAGGAAAAGGGTAGAAGGCAGACAGTCCGAGATGGCATCAGAAAGGCTGTCAGGGATGGGACGGTGAGGACCCTGAGGACCTCCCAATGAGGACAGCGGATTCCATGCTAAGAGGTGTGCAGCCCCTGAACAACCATGAATGGGGGCACTGGACAGTGAGCAGTAGTGAGGCAGATGATGCTGGAAACAGAGAGAGATTGACAGTGAAGAAACTGGTCAGGAGGCGCAATCTTCTCTTCTAGCCTCTACAACAGCCGGCATGCATGTGGAGCATGTGCATACATGCAAGCAAAACACCCATATGTATAAAATAATGGCAAGTAAATCTGTTTTAAATAATATATATTTACTTCAGTTATTACAGCTTAAGACAGGTAAGGTAAGCTTATAAGAGGTTTCATTTTATGGATTAAGGGCAGAAAATCACAACAGGTATGAAATAAAGATTACATGTTAAGTCAGAGCTTGTTTTTTTTTACCTTATCTATGAAAAAATAGATTTGTTTGTGGCACCTGTATACTTGCATGACTGACACAGACTTTACAACAATAATGACCTTTAATGTGTGGCATGTTCTGGAAATGCCTATTTCACTGTATTAACATTTTGGTGATACACACTTACCATTTGGTTTTTCTCAATGCTCATTTCTGTGATGTCTTCCACCAAACATCTGCTGTGCTTATGAAACCACAGATTCAACCTTTGTTCTATCAGATATTGGGATTGTGTGTGTGTGTGTGTGTGTGTGTGTGTGTGTGTGTGTGTGTGCTTTCAAACACATCAAATTCCATTCTAAAATTCATTACGAGGGAGGCATGGTAGTACACACCTTTAATCTCACTACTGGGAAGCAGAAGCAGGTGGATCTCTGTGAGTCTGAGGCCAACCTGATCTATATAGCAATTTCCAAGACAGCCATGACTACATAGTGAGACACTGTCTTTAAAAAAATCATAAGCATCACTTGTACCCATACATATTAACAAAAGATAGGCTGATGGAAATTATTATTAGGTTTAGACACTCAATACATGCTTAATCAGCTAATGTAGTCTGCTTGGAATTTTCCCACTAACTTAAGAGCTACAAGAAGCCATTGAGGAGGTTCTGCCAACCCTGAAAAAGGATGGTGTGTCCGTCTTTTACGTAAGCAGAACTTCTAACACAAATGGCGTGGACACATTCCTGGACAAAGTGGACGGAGTGTCAGCAGAACCTACCCCAGAGTCGTGGAGGTCTGAAGTCACTTTTGCCACGCCTGCAGTGTACATTTATACTTCAGGTACCACAGGTAAGTAAGAGAGGGTTGCCAGGACATAGGCTTGTATTGGAAGAGCTAACCACTGACCTGGCCTTTTAAATATTCTGTTTCCCTAGCAAAACTTATCAAATAACTAATACTTTAGGGGATTTCTATCTTTACCCATGAAAAAACTGATCTTATTTTATCACACATGATTTCATTTCCTTTTTCCCAGTCTACACACACCTACTCAGTTGTTATAAAACATATAAATAGTTAACCAATAACTAATTGATGACATGATGGATAAAATTTGATCCTGAGTGGGCTGTTAGAAATTTTTAATGCTCATTGTATTTTGACCCTTTTCTATCTAGAGTCCATTTGTAACATGTAGTTTATACAGATGGGACATACCAGAGGACAATGATAGGGTGATATTTATATAAACGCTTGAACTGATTTTTCCCATACAGTATTGAGTGGTCTAGCACAAGGCCTAAAACACTGTATGTCATCAAGTGTAGGATGCCGGCACTGTGTGCTAGCATATTATGAATTGTGGAAGAAGCATTTCAGTAACTGCTGCTTGGAACAAACAATGCCCTGTGTTACTGTAACCAGCATCCTTCAAGGGACCCAAAGACATTATTCTTTCAGCTACCTCCTGCCCTTGCATCTGCCCATTTCATAGACTCAGAAACTTATAAAGACATTAAGGACTTCCCAGGACAAGAAGTAGAGTGTCAAGACTCACTTTGTGGGCTAGCTCCAGGCTCATACAATTAAGATGGTAACACCCTCTGCCTAATAATATAATAAATATTCGGAGTCAACCTTGCAAAAGCCAGGGAAAGTGTTACCAAAATGTAATAAGCTGAAGCCAATGGGATAAGTAGAAAAAAGACAGGAAGCCAGCCCCACATGTTGACAGTGATGATCATTATTATTATTTTGAGGAAATTAAATTAGAAGTCATGTACACACTCTCCTTATGATTAGTCAAAGGTTAAGGTTGAAGGTTCTGTTGAGCCTCTTATGTCAACACCAGTCCACAGAATCTCTGCTGTTTGCTTCAACAGGCCCCCAGTAGCTATCTGACAGATTGCAGTTGCTAGGCCCCAGTTTAACATGAATGTGGGTAACCCTTCACACTGTCATTTTATTTTAACTGAATATTACCTTTAAACAAATGAGAATAAGAATAAGAGGGCTGGAGAGATGGCTCAGCCATTAAAGACTAGGCTCACAGCCAAAGTATAAGAATAAGGAATGTCTACCTTCATTTCAGAAGGATAATAGAAGGCATAGATGAGTTTGGAAACTTTGACTACAGTTGGGATGAAATGAGCTTTTGGTTAGCGATGGGGAAACCCAATCCTAACACTGGAAAGTATGGAACTTCTTTACAATACGTGTTTTGGCAAGGAAATGGAAAACTCGTGTTCAGGAGTGTTTTCTAACACTCCAAAAGTTAATTCCATACTTCAGCATTGATATTTAACAGGAAGGCACTAAGACTAATGTTTATCTTACTGTTTTACCTATGAATGAACTACCTGTATATTAATTACTCTTGTGTAAAGTAATTAAATGAGTTCATTTAAGCACTTAGAGACCAAAGTTTTTCCCTCTTCCTCAAAGGGAATTGGTAGCACCAAATTATGTAATTGTTACAAAATATTCTTCTTGATTGATTAGTGTGAAATCTTAAATTAGGAAGGTTCTGAAAGTACTCAAAACTCAGAAGGTGAATTTTTTTTTCAATGTAACTCTGAATTTTACTCTTCAGATGATTCTTTCCTGTGGTGAATACAATTGATTTGTTGATGGCTTCCTCTAGTTCTTTTTTTAAAAAAAAAATTAAAAATTTATTCTATGAGTTTTTCACATCACGTATCTTGATCCCATTCATCCCCATCCCTTTGCATCCACCCTCTGCCCCTCTAGCCCCTCCAATAAAACAAAATTCAAGAGAAAAAAAGGAAGAAAATAAAATGAGATTTTTTTAAAAAAAAAAGAAGGATGGAATTAAAAATCTCATCATGGAAGCTGCAGTGGTTTCTTCTATTTCTCAGTGTTAGTATAGAAGGGGGCATTATCTTGAGTTCAGTGCCCTGCAGCACTGGCAAGAGATGGATTTGGAACTGTGTTTACAGTGATGGGCGGCTTGCTGCCCACAGAACAAACTGTTGCATGGGCAATGCATGGCTAAGTGCTGAGTCCTCGGGGACCTGCCTTGCTCGTCACAAAGTAGAAGTGCCTACTCGGGTCTGAAGCTCTAGCTCAAGCCCTAAGTGTGACTTTCTCCTCACCACTGAGTCCATCTTCCATGAGACACAATGAAAGCATACATTTAAAAGAAAGTCTTTTTTTAATTGTGCATATTATTATTAAGAAAAATGCAAGTTCGCTTAGTTTCACACACCAAAATTACAGTAGAAACCATTTACACTCCTCGGATTGGCAGAATGCCCAGGGTTTGAGCACTCATTGGCAAGGCTATGAGGAAACAGTCTCATGTTTTACAGCCCAGGCAGCGGGTGGGGAGCCCCCTTATAACTGGCAGCATGCTGTTTATGTACTCTGGTTACAAAGACATGTTTTTGGCCTGTAGCATCATTTATAGCGTGAATTGCCATGGAACAAGGTAATGCATGATGGCATCACTTGCAATCGCAAAATTATATAAACAAATCATAGCTTTCTCATATAACAGATATGAGGCAGCTGGGGGAAGAAAAAAATGGTTGGGGATGTGAGAGAAATCTATAAATGCGGAGAGCTTCCAAGAAAAAAAAAGCTACACTATATTTGTATTTTGAATGAAATTGGCAAATAGATTTCATTAGCGGTTTGCACTACTGAGTCTCTTAAACTTAGCTTCCTCATCTGTGGGTTGGTCAGTGTAATTCGATTTATCTCTTAAATTGAATTTTTTGAAAATGCCTTACAAAGTAGTGAGACCAAGACGGGAATTCATTCTCTTTTTTTTAAAATATTTATTTATTATGTATATAATATTCTGTCTGTGTGTGTGTGTCTGCAGGCCAGAAGAGGGCACCAGACCTCATTATAGATGGTTGTGAGCCACCATGTGGTTGCTGGGAATTGAACTCAGGACCTTTGGAAGAGCAGGCAGTGTTCTTAATCGCTGAGCCATCTCTCCAGCCCCAAGGGAATTCATTCTCTTAAAGTCACTACTATGTCATCTGTCTGTCTCAGGACTCAGCAAACTATGCCTTGAGAACCAAATACAGGCTCCAAGTGTTCCTAAAGCAGGGCCACCGTTAAGCCTTTGTGGATGTGCACAGCTGCTTCCAGCACACACTAGCAGATTTGGGTCAGCACAACAATGACCAAATGGCGACCTAAAACTTAAAATATTTACTCTCTTTATTACTTTGAGGAATTAAAAAAAAAATGTTCATGGCCTGACAGCTTATCCCTCCCCTCCTCCCCCCGCCACCTTCAAGCAATTCTTCCAGCTTGATGGGAGAGAACTTCATACACTAGATCTCTACCTGGCCCACTGATGCCTTCTCTTATGTCTTTGCAAAGGCCTCCCCAAAGCGGCAACCATCAATCACCACCGCCTGTGGTATGGAACTGGCCTTGCTTTGGCAAGTGGGATCAAGGCCCACGATATAATCTATACCACTATGCCCCTGTATCACAGTGCAGCGCTCATGATTGGCCTCCATGGATGCATCGTGACTGGTAAGTTCTGTTTCTCTCACCAGGTGTCGGGGGTTGACACGCATTCACATCTGCTCCTAAGGAAAAGCAGATCTGGCTGCTTTCCTGTCTACCAGAGACAGTATTCACTTGTGCATCAATTGCAAAGCTCTGTGGTTCACACATCATGAACAAGCTTCTAAAATAATTTCTATTTCCCCATGCCTTAACTGTTCAGTATATCTAGGGAGAAATTCCTTTTCTTAGGTTCTGTAAATAATTCTCCAACTTCAGAAACTTGCATGCCAGTCTCCGTCAGCATCAACAAGCTTCTCTCCCCGCTGTCCTTGCTCTTTGTTTGTCCTTACTTCCACAGCCTCCTGGAGTTAGTCAGAGTAGCTGGTCTGCCATCAGCTCCTCTTTCCTTCTCAAACATCACCGTCCAAACAGGAGTTGGCCTTGTCTGTCCCTTCAGGAGAATTTATGTTGCTTTTACCCATAAAGGTTCAATCCCATATCCCCATCTCTGAAAAAACTTGTTGTAGGGAGCGAGTGGGCCTGCTTTTGGTCCCAGCCACCCGCTAGCTTGCACCTGAAATAACCACACAGAAACTGTATTAATTAAATTACTCCCTGGCCCATTATATCTAGCCTCTTCTTGGCCAACTCTCACATTCTGATCTAACCCATTCCTACCAATCTGTGTAACACCACGAGGTCGTGGCTTACCAGGAAAGATTCTAACCAGCATCAGTCTCAGGCAGGAACTTCATGGCATCTGCCACTCTGCCCTTCTTCCCAGCATTCTGTTCTGTCTACTCCACCTAAGTTCTGCCCTATCAAAAGGCCAAGGCAGTTTCTTTATTCAACCAATGAAAGCAACACATAGAAGAATCTCCTGCACCAAAAACTAGTTCTTATTCTTTCACTGAGATAAATAACTTGACTTTTCTCCCAAGTGACATTTTATTTTAAATAAGCCTTTTAAATGACACACTTATTTGAAATAAAATACATAGCACATGTAATAATGCATGTACATATACGTGCATGTGTATATAATAGGCTGACTGTCTGCAGTTCTGAGCCCTGGTGGGATAATGTCAAAGGCACAGCCTTTGGAAGTCTGAGGCCATTATGTGTAACTTTGAAGCACTGGATTGGTGCCTTGAAAAGCAGGTAGAGTAGAGGCTCTCCTAGCTGGCTCTGCCCTTCCCCTTAAGAGGATATGGAGAGATAATGGCCATTCCCAGATCAAAAAGTGCACCCTTGCCAAACACTGGACTTGCCGATGCCTTGCTTTTGAACCTCACAGCCTCCAAAAGGAGAAGCTATTCTTTGGAGTGTAAGCTAGCCTGGCTTTGATCACTTTTTATAACAGCTTGAGCTTAAACTCATGGTCCAAGCATCTATTTCCTTCCTTTACCTACATGATGAGTCCATCAGCTCTGAACTTTGCCTGGCACCAGTCCCACCCTTCAGGAGCAAAGCATGGCTGGGCATAGGCATACTGCTGGATCTTCCGGGACAGAGTGGTTAGGGGGCTCTGAAGTGGACAAATCAGTACCTTCAGCACCACAGACACCAGCAAAAGTTAAGTGTCTCTTCTCAACACCAGTCATTGGTATACTTAGGAATGAAAGCAAGCAAGTGACATGAGAAATGGGTATGGGCTTCCTGTTGCTGCTGGAACAAATTGCCAGAAGCTCAGCGATTCCCAGCAACACAGGTTTGTTTTCTCATTGTTCTGGAAGTCAGCTGTCTCTGGCTGGGCTGCACTCCCTCCACATGCTGTAGATCTGTGGCCTGGTCTCCTCCATTATAGAGGCTGCCTGAATGCCTTGGCTCATAGTCCCATTTTTCATATTCAAGTCACACCCTCCAACTCCCCCCTTTACCTTTCCTCCTCGTTAGATACCCTTACAACTGGGTAAGAAGATAGTCTGGGAAAACCTTCCCACCTCTAGACCCTCAGCTTAATCACATAATCACATGCCTTGCCACACAAGGTAATATGGTCATGGGCACTGGTGACAGCGCTCTTGCTCTCTCTTGCACTCTCTCTCTCTCTCTCTCTCTCTCTCTCTCTCTCTCTCCCTCTCTCATCCCCCCCCCCTTCCTAGGATCCCTCTTCCTCACCTCCACCTCATAAGCCCCATTAGGGAACCTGGATTGGATTAGAATGATTCCCCCATGCATCCGCTCCCCTTCCACAGATCGGAGGCTCACATGGGTGAAAGCAAGTCTCCATTATGCTCTGCATTAGATGGAAGAGGCACTCCACATGTGTTGGATTTCATTCATTTGTAAGTTTCTCACTGGAGAGATTTTTTTTTTCTGCGCTCCCTCCCTGATGTTTTCTGTGCTTTTTACTAGGGGCCACTATTGCCCTGCGGAGCAAGTTTTCAGCCAGCCAGTTCTGGGACGACTGCAGGAAGTACAATGCCACTGTCATCCAGTACATTGGTGAACTGCTTCGGTACCTGTGCAACACGCCCCAGGTAACACTCCTTGTGTTTTAATATCGTTTCAAAGTCGATAGGACGTTCAAGTTTCCTTGGATTGTGCCAGGCTTCTGCTGACATAGTTCTCTCGGTTCTCAGCTTAGATGCCGGCTGTGTGTTATAACAACACACTGATAGCGCACTTACCATCTAGAAGGACCAGGGTAGAGAGCAGTGACAACTACTTTTATTGCAATTTTTATTCTCTGTTTTGTTACATGTTTTCACACCTTCCCCTTCCCAGGTCCTCCTCTTTCCTTCCTGCTTATGAAAAGCCACTGCCAACCCCAGCTCAAACAATAGGTCATGTGTTAGCCTATTTGAGTCTCTCCAGCAAAAGTCGTTCATCCCTTCTCCTATGCTCCTGCCTCTCATGTTGCACGTGTGTTTCTTGCCTCCTGTCTCCCCTGGGCTCTGTAACTTGTTAGTAGTTTTGTTGAGACTTGACAAAACTACTCCACTATTTGAGCAGTATAGTCTCGAAGTGTCTGCTCCCAGCAGCCAACACTGACATACTAGTTTTCCTTAAGTAGAGTCTGAACACAAAATGAGATTATGGACCCAAAGCACAGAGTGAAGCATTTGTGTCTAGTAAATCTGTAACAGAGGACAGACATCGCCATCACTGTCCTCACGTTCTGTGCCTGCTAGTGCACATATACTGGTCTATACACAGTCTTTGGGTGAATCAGTGACTGTGTGTCTGCCCCTTGTACACAGAAGAAATAAGAGACCTTATCACACTAGTCAATCTCTGCCCTCTGGGTTTAATGAGGCACAGGATAGCACAGCTATTGACTGAAGTGGTGTTAAGGTTGTGTGGCTGAATCTTCTGCATCTATTCTGCCCATTTTCCCTTGTAATGTCTGGGTCTCGCCCTGCAGAGCTTTCATGTATAATGAAAGATCCCTCTGCTCCACGTCTTCAGTGTGAAGTTGATTCACTCCTGTGTTGTTTATGTCGCTGCCTAAAAGCAGTATCCTTTAAGGAAGAAAAATATTCTTTAAAAAATTTCCCTTTTTAGATTTATTTATTTAATGTGTATGGGTGTTTTGCCTGCAGGTATGTCTGAGAGTCACATGTGTGCCTGATGCCAGCAGAGGTCAGAAGGGGAAATTGGATCCCCTAGAGTTGTGAGCCATCATGTGGGTGCTGGGAACCAAACTGGGGTCCTCTGCAAGAACAGCCATTGTTCCTTAAGGCAATGCCATCCCTCCGGCCCCCTCTTTTAGGAAAAAGGTATATATTGGTGCAAGAGGCTGCCAAAGCTGAGTGTGTCAGTCCTCCAGTTAGGAACTAAGTGATGGCAAAGGTTTCTCAATGAGATGTTGTGTATCTGATGGGGGTGTGACCAATGAGAGCAAAGAGAGGGTGGGGGTGAGGGTATCCAGAAGAGTTCCAGGAGTCACAAGTAAAAGTCAAGATACTTGGAATGAAGGGGAGGTGAGATAGGCAGAGCACTGGCGGAGCTGGAGGGACTCAGCTTACCTCCCTAGAGATGTCTGCCCTTGCTCTGAGCACGTGATGACATTTCACTTCTGAATCACCTGAATTCTGGCAGAAACAGGCCAGAATGGTGTGTGCCAGCACCGGGTGCAGAGTAAACAGAGGCAAAGCAGGAGAAAGCAGGAAGAGAGGAGAATAAGGAAGGTTCACTAGAGGCAATGAGCTGTGATAAGTGTGCAGAAGTTCTCCCGCCATACAGAGAAAGGTGGCTTCTGGTTATCTGGAGTGGAATGGAGAAGGGGGAGCGTTAGAATGGCTATCTGGAGTGGAATGGAGAAGGGGGAGCGTTAGAACGGTTATCTGGAGTGGAATGGAGAAGGGAGAGCGTTAGAACGGTTATCTGGAGTGGAATGGAGAAGGGGGAGCATTAGAACGGTTATCTGGAGTGGAATGGAGAAGGGGGAGCGTTAGAACGGTTATCTGGAGTGGAATGGAGAAGGGAGAGCGTTAGAACGGTTATCTGGAGTGGAATGGAGAAGGTGGAGCGTTAGAACGGTTATCTGGAGTGGAATGGAGAAGGGAGAGCGTTAGAACGGTTATCTGGAGTGGAATGGAGAAGGGGGAGCGTTAGAACAGTTATCTGGAGTGGAATGGAGAAAGGAGAGCATTAGAACGGTTATCTGGAGTGGAATGGAGAAGGTGGAGCGTTAGAATGGTTATCTGGAGTGGAATGGAGAAGCTGGAGTCTTAGAACTGTAACAACGCTGCGAGTGAGCTGAGCCTGTCGCCCAGGACGCTTCAGTGTGCTGCATCTTAAATGTGAATGTGACAGATTGTGACTAAAGAGCTTCACGTGGAAGGGTGAGGTGGGAGATGGTGAGTTTAGACAGGGTTTGGGGCTGCAGTAACGAGGGTTCACAGGAAGGAGAAAGGCCTCTTGCATAAAGCTGGCAGGTGGAGCCTCCCTTGTGTATAACACAGTAGGTATAAAGAATATGGACTCAGGAATTTTTGAAAATAATGAAGATCTTTCACCTCTTGGAAGTCACACAAACGGGGAAAGCATACAACTACATTATCTAAAAAACCAAGAGAGGGATGGACTGAGGGTTCAGCCATTAAGACCATTTGGACTAGAGTTTGACTCCCAGCATCCACATGGTGGATCACAACCATCCGTAACTCCAGTTCCAGGGGTTCTGACATCCTCCTCTGGCCTCCTCCACCACCGGGTATGCACATGGTGCACACACATACATGCAGGCAAAACACTCACATATATCAAATAAATATTTCTTTAATGCTAAGAGATATTGCAACCTTGAACAGAGATGGAGGGGACTAATGTAGTAGGGCCGGCTGAGAAAGATAAAACCTAAGAGGCAAGTAACGTAAAATTTAAGTGGAAGGAGATTCATTCTCTAAGAACAGTTGAATTCTGACAGCATCCTGCAAGCAAGAAAACAATTCTGAGTAAAAGTTATTGTTCATCTAGAATTCGGTGCCCAGCTGTATTATCCATCTGTTTTACAATAAGAATATTTTCAGACTGGTCTTGTTGCACAGGCCTGTAACTCAAGCTACTTGGGAGTAAAGTTAATGAATCAAGAGTTCGAAACATAAATATTAAAGTTAGAAAGGTAGAGATAAGAGAAAACACTAAGAGTTAAAAGTGTCTGTCTCAGAGCAGCAAGCTAAGGACAGAGAAGCAGAATAAAGTAAGCACAGTGTTCTTCATTCAAAAGCCCTTCCAGTACTAACTGATTTTTATGCTGTATTCTCTTTTTCTCTTTCTCTCACTTTATTCTTCACTTCTTTCTTCTTTTTTTTTTGTTTGTTTGTTTGTTTTGTTTGGTTTTGGTTTTGTTATTTTAGGTAGGGCCTCATGTATCCCAGGCTGGCCTCTGACCTCAGACTCTGTAAGCAGCCTGAGGATGACCTGGAACTTCTAATCCTCCTGCCTCTGAAAAATTCCATCTGAAGCCAGATAGATGTGTGTTTGATTCTTGGAGCAACTCTTTCGCTGTGTTTGTAACTCTGGGGTATTCACTATAAGCTTCCCAAGGCTCCATTTCCTCAGTTGAAGTGTGAGGCAAATACTTCATGAACTGTCCTGTCTGACGGGCTTTAGTGACTGAAGTAAGACAATACAGGCCAAAAGCATTTACAAATATGGTACACAGGCAAACCCTCGGTGGAAATAGTCTGCTTACTTAGATTGTCTGGTTCTCTGCATTCCTTCCAGGACACTCTGACCTCTTACCTCTGATTAGCCACTAAATCCGGGTGGGAACCTAAGCCCCAGGTGTGTTTGCCTGTCTCATCTCAGCTCTAATGTAGAAAACAAAATAGAGGAACAAAGAAGAAAATGACCTGCAAGTCAGTTCCTTAGGAAAGCTGACTTGGGTGGCAAAGAAGTACCATGTCCCCGGGGGAAGGCAGAGCGTGAGTGACTCTCATCTACTAGCAAGCAAGACAAAAACTGGGCTTCTTAGGAATTCCCGGACCTCGTTTGTTTCCTCCAGAAACATTTCCAACCTTCAAACCTCAATCCCTTCTGCTAGTGTAAGAAGATCCCTGAGCTGTACTGTGAAAACTGAGCCCACGGTATTATGATGCTAAACCCAGTGACCTGCCACCCACAGGTGTCCTGCTGCACCTGTGGGCCTGGCCAGCTGCCCACACACCTAGGCACCTGCCCCTTTACCTCCTCTGCCTTGGTGCGGATGCCCCAGCCATCAGCTGCTGAGCAGTCCCTGGTGGAGGTTTACTTGTTTAACCACAGAGATTACGCTGTATGCAAAACACAGGCCCAAGCCCTGTGGAGGATTCAGAGATATGTTTGGTCTCCAAGGAGGATGCATCTAACAAAAGAAAGATGAGCTATTAGGCAAGGAAGTGAACAAGGTGTGTGGGTGGAGAACGGAGTGTGGGCGGCACATGGACCACGTAAGGTCTTGAATTTACGCACGGGAAGGCCTCTCCACAGTATCTCACGGGGCTGGGAACTGGTGAGCACCAAGATCAGGTGGTTCTTAAGTGAAAATAAGTATTTTTCAGATACTGGAATGCTTTAGTCTCAGAGTTCCCATGAAAGAGAGCAGGAAGGGAACTCTGGAAATCTGCCAGTCCTTTCTGAGGAGAATAACATTTTATGGGCAGGGGAGCCCTGTAATTAATGGTAACACTAGAGAGTGATCGGTAATAGGCGTTTCAGGACAGCAGCCAACATAAGTCAGAGCTGGCCCTGGCAAACAGACGCACTCTCTGCCTCCTGACGGGTCCTAGGGAATTGTGAAAGAGAATCCAGTGACCTATGGGCCGGAGCTGACGAAGAGGCTATATTCCTAGCAATCAGAACACCCAGGACTTACACAGGTTCAAAACACCTCAGGCGACTTTGCCGTGAGATCTCCAGCCACTCCTGTACATTCACTCGGGGAACCATTTTCTTCAATGGCAATCTCTGATTTCCTCTCCAGCTAGAAAAGCCACAGTGACCTTCACCACCTAAGTCCTTTGTCCAATCAAGTTACTTAAAGATCAGATCTGTACTTAACAGTTTGCTGAGCTTCTAGCTCCTTCTCCATGGAACCAATTTGAAGTTCATTTTGATCTGCCTTCTAGTTGCTACAGTCCTTCCGTTTTAGAGGAGAGGAGCCACCTCCTCCCTCTCTCCCTTCCTTTCTCCCTCTTCTTTTCCCCTTTTTCTCCCCTCTCCTCCCCCCACCCCCCAGGCTATATTCCAAAGTCTCTTCTCAGCCTAGGAAGTAATGAAAGATCTGGACAAAGTGACTTACACATTAATGCCGGCACTTAGAGGATGTTGAGGCAGGTAGATTGCTGCAAGTTGAAGATCAGCCTGGATTGCAGAATGAAACCCTGTATCAGAGAAAAGAAAGTGTACTGGCTGGTTTTGTGTGTCAAATTGACACAAGCTAGAGTCACCAGAGAGGAAGGAGTCTCAGCTGAGGAGAGGCCTCCATGAGACCCAGCTGCAGGGTGTGTTCTCAATTAGTGATCACTGGGGGAGGGCCCAGATCATGGTGGATGGTGCCATCCCTGGGCTGGTGGTCCTGGACTCCATAAGAAAGCAGTCTGAGCAAGCCAGGGGAAGCAAGCCAGTAAGCAGCATCCCTCTGCATCAGCTCCTGCCTCTAGGATCCTGCCTGTTAGTGTTCCTGTCCTGACTTCCTTCAGTGATGAACAGCAATGTGGAAGTGTAAGCCAAATAAACCCCTTTCTCTCCAACTTGCTTTTGGTCATGGTGTTTTGTCACAGCAATAGAAACCCCAGGACCGAAGAGGGAGTGGAGGGGAGAGAGGAGGAAGAAAAGCAACAACAGCAGCAGGGCCACCAATGCCGTCATGGCCATACATTTATTAAGCAAATAAATTAGCTTTTGATGAGAGAGGAGAGCTCTTGCTAAAGGGTGAGTCTACACTGCCCTAGGCTGTTTTCTCTTCAAACAAAGTCACAATTTACAAATAAAAACATTATACCTTCTTTAGTGACCTGTTTTTTCCACCAAGCTATAGTCTTCCAGAGAAGACAGTTTGCCTTCTACACTCACCATTCACCTAAATTGGTTGGGCCATCTCTCTGAATGTCTAACACGTAAGCACAAGAACATGAAGGAAGCAGTGTGGTCCCCTCAACACCTCTGGCTCTCACTAGGTCCGCTTTGGGGCCTTACACACAGTAACTTCTTCCTGCTCTTCATTTCTGACAAAGCTGCTTCCTCTTGGCTGCACATCTAGGAGCCGCTTACGCCTTCTCTTTCCCTTTCTCATCCTTTCCAGACAGTTCATTCCATTGATTTAAATGCAACAGGTCTTGTGACCTTAGCCACACCAGGCAAATATGGCCCAGACTCCTCTCTCGTCTCTAACATTTTTGCTCTGCAGTGGTTTATGGGAAATGCCCCCACTCCCCGCACAGCCTGTCCCATCTCAGTTGGGCTCCCAGTTTTCTTCACTGCCACATAAAAGCTATTGCTTTACGAACAGAAACACCCACAATCCTACCGGTGCCAGGATGTGTTCAGTCTCTGTAACATGAGGGCCTGGTTGGTTTCTGTCCTCCCATTAGGTCCCAAAGAAAATCACACACAGGTCTACACAGGTTATAAACTGGTTGGCCTATTAGCTCAGGCTTCGTATTAGTTCTTATAATGTATTTTAACCCATTATCCTTATCTATGTTAGCCACATGGCTCAGTACCTTGTTCAGCGGGGCAGGTCACATCCTGCTTCTTCGGTGGTCTGGGCAGGACTGCAGAGGAATGGGCTTCCTCCTTCCCAGAATTCTCCTGTTCTCATTGCCCCACCTCTATTTCCTGTCTGGTTTTCCCGCCTATACTTCCTGCCTGGCCAATCAGCGCTTATTTAAGACATGATTGACAGAATACAGACAATTCTCCCGCACCAAGTCTCCCATGAACACACGCCTTCTGGAAAGTCACTGATACTGACATTTTACACTGGGTACAAGTTAACTGTGGGCATTATCTGGTTCATCTGGTTGTTTCTTCTTGCTTCAAATCAAAATGGAAAACTGTCCTTTTTTTTAAATTATCAGATCAGCTCCCACCTATCAGACTATGGTGTTCGCGTTGCAGAAAGAGGGGGTTGTGTCTGAGAATGGTAGACTAAGATGAATTTTTAAAGACACAACTATGAAATAAAATCAGGGCAACTATCAGCATAAATTAAATACATAGACTCTGAATACAATGAACACATATAAATCCAAGCTCTCAAAATGTTAACGTTCTGTCTGCTTCCTCTCCTGTTACCACAGAAACCAAATGACCGTGATCACAAAGTGAAAATAGCACTGGGAAATGGCTTACGGGGAGATGTGTGGAAAGAGTTTATCAAGAGATTTGGAGACATTTACGTTTATGAGTTCTACGCTTCCACTGAAGGCAATATTGGATTTTTGAATTATCCGAGAAAAATCGGTGCTGTCGGAAGAGCCAACTACCTACAAAGAGTTAAGTACTCTGAAAAATGAATGCAGTGAAGCTGACTTTCAGAATAGAGTCCTTTAAAGCAGTCCCACAATGTAGCATCCGAACCAGGTCCCATCAGTATCACCAAGAGAAACTTGACCATGTCTATGACAATGGCTTTTTTGAGATGATCTCATACTCATAGCGACTCATTACTTTTAATATTTGAGACCTGTGTGATGTCATCCTCCCTTCATTTGTACTTGTATATGGGGAGAAATTTGAAGGCTACCTTTCACTGAGTGTATCGTATGTGGTGAAATGCAGCGTTTCCCTTTAATTGAGGTATGCATAAAATCGCAGGGGGAGCTCTTTATATATACAGGTGTAGGTTCCCAACCTCCTGGCTTTGGATTCAGTTATTCTGAGATAAGGCCCTGGGTCCTTTTAAAAAACGTGCTGGATTAAGAGCAGCAGCCCAGGCCTTCAAGAGAATTGGGATGTTCTGGTCAACATGTGTGTTCTCATAGGTCCACCAGAAAGATGTATCTTATTTCTCTTCTCTCTCTCAGTTGTTTTATTGCCTAGTGACCCTGAAGCTCTGTTTTCTTGGTGGCCAGTCAGTCATTCTAAGGATAACCCATAGATGCTGACCCTTCACTGGCCTGTGCAGTCATTGTTGTCGTCACGCCTCTAACAGGGAAATAACAGAGCTCTCAGGCAGCCTTTGTCTCCAGGGATTGACCAGTGAAGTAGTCCAAGTACTAAGCACTGTGGCTCTGAAGGGCAGATCCCAGTGCCACCATATCCTAGCTGAGTGGCCCCCAGGAAGTCACTTACATTCCTTAGACTTCAGCTTCCCACCGCATACAAGCTGAGTGGCCCCAGGAAGTTGCTTACATTCCTTAGGCCTCAATTTCAACATCTTAAAACAGAGATTCAAAGAAAAGATTGAGCCCACCTCCTTGCCCAAACTTGGTGTTAATGAGGGGAAAGACTTGCTGAGTTATTTATGGAAAAACCCCCGTTGTACAATAACCTTGGACATTAAGACTGCCATTTCTTATACTCCGGTGGGAGCACAAAGCACAAGGACCCTCTCCAACAATGGCACCGACCCCACCCTGTGCAGCTCACTCCTGACCTCCAGAAGTATAATGTCTGGTATGGTAGCCTCTAGCTGTGTGTAAATATTAAATGCCAATAGAGCAAAGTTTTGAATCCAGTTCCTCATTCACAGTAACGACTGCCTTGCCAGAGCTCAGCCGGCACCTGTCAGCGGCACCATCCTGAGCAGGGCATATTTCCACCATCGTGAACAAGCCTACCGAGCCACACTGCTATATGCCGGCCGGGACGCTAGGGTCAGGCCCGCATGAACTAGCCCAGCCAGAGAGATGAAGGCTAAACACAAACAAGCTGTCAGTGTTGCTTCTACAACCTCAGAGAGAGGACTTTAATGGAAATTTGTCTTCAACCAAACTTCTGTTTACTTGTGCACAGATAGACGACTAGCTCTTCACTTTCTCATCCATTGGTTGTCATATTCTTGTCAGTTTTTCTATACTAAACAAACTCCTTTAAAAAGAAAAGAAAGAAAAATTTTTTAAAAGTATTAAGGTGTCCCAGCCGTTAATGTGGAAAGAAGCATTAGTTACAATCACAAGATTTTTGGTATTCTTTTTGGGGGGGGGGGGTTTCAAGACAGAGTAGTTAGTTTTGGAGCCTGTCCTAGAATTAGCATTTGTAGACCAGGCTGGCCTCAAACTCACAGAGATCACCAAGTGCTGGGATTAAAGGTGTGAGCCACCACCGCCCGGCTGATTTTTGATATTCTTATAAATTCAGTCAGTGTGCTTTCGTTGTCCAAAACTGCCACTTGGGGGGTTTGTTTTGTTTTGTTTGAAACAGGGTTTCTCTGTGTAGCCCTGGCTGTCCTAGAACTCACTCTGCAGATCAGGCTGGCTGCCCAGCACCACTCGGTTTTAATGAAGCTGAATTTGAAGCTGGCACAATAAACATGGCTGGCCATTGTATCTGAACACTGTTGTACTTTCTGATCTCCCTGAGTAGGGAAAATAATATGCTTAGAATTATGCTGGTATAAATGCTTACATCGCCAAACTGCATCTTAACATAGAGTTGGGGGGGGGGGTTGTGCTTTAAATTTGGTTTTAGTTTTGTAATACAGAGATTGAACCCAAGGCCTTGCACATGCTCAACAAGCATTTGCCACTAAGCCACGGCCCAGCCCTTTTAAAAACTCTTATTTTAGGATAAACTCTTAATAAGTTTCCCATACTTGCTCCAACTTGTGATCCTCCTGCTTCAGCACCCACACACAAGCTATGTAGCTGGGATTACAGGTATATACCACCACACCTAGCTCTGATAGCTTTTTAATAACTTTATAGTCATGCCTGAAATAATTTTTGCTTTGATTCCTAAATATAATGAATAATGTGTCCCTGGGCATGAGGGTACCAGCCACTGAATAGTAATATATCAATACATTATCAGATATGACTTTAAATCCATCTGTACTCTATCCACCAAAAGATATGCATGAGAATGATCCTAACAGTTTTACTTATAATAGACCAAAATTAGAAATAATCCAAGTACTCATTTAAAAAATACCCATTAACAGAATAAAGTGTAGTATATTTGTATAGGAGAAAGTTGAATGTAAATGAAAGTGGGCTCTTTGTCTCCAGTAGGGCTGGAGATGAAGCCCAGAAGTAGGGTGCTTGTATGGCTTGTGCAAGGTCTGGGCTCTGTCTCTGGTACCATCCATAGCAGTATCACTGAGAAGAGCAGCAATGTGGGCTGCTAATGTACTCAGACATAGTAACTAAAATAAGACTGACATGCCCACAGTTACTTGTCGAGTTTTAAGTTAATAGGGAGAGACAGAAATCAAAATGGTGATTGACTACACAGAAGGGGACAGAAAGCAACTTCTTCAATAAAGTAGAAATGTTTTCTATCTAGATCAGGGTGGTTACTACAGAAACAAAATCCCACCCGTGTTGTGCACTGAAGATATGTGTAATGTGTCCTTTCTCCACTTTTTATAGTAAAGTAAGCATAGAAAAACTGCAAAGCTCAGTTGATGTACTCACATGATATTTTTTAACTTTGGCAGAAAGTTGTAACATATGAGCTGATTAAATACGATGTGGAGAAAGATGAACCCGTCCGTGACGCAAATGGATATTGCATCAAAGTCCCCAAAGGTACTATGGACCTTTTATGCAATTAACTGTGCACAAAATTATCCTGACTAAGCAACATTTCAGAGATAACATAGTATTACCAGCTGGTACATTTTGTTAAAATTATCAAGGGGAAGATTTTTATTGACATAGTCTAAAAACATATATGTAAATTACAGGCGGCGCTGGCTTACCATAACATATAATTATACTTTTAAGCTAGTTGGACACTTTGCTTGTGAGGTACTTTGTGGAAAGGTCTAGACAGCTATGGGAGCATAGCTTTAGGTGAACATTGTGCTTATTCTTTACCCACTGTGCATTTGTCTAGTTATGTATAGGAATCATTACTGAGTAAAAGATAGCAATAGGGTAATTACAACTGGCTGGCCATGCAGAATAAGGTTTGGTATATGTATCCATGACATGTATGCACACACACACACACACACACACACACACACACATCTGTATCTGTGCCCTTTGCTGTTGTTGCTGTGGCCAGACACCAGACAGGAAGCATCCTAGGGGAGGAAGGGCTTAGTTGGAAAGGCACAGTCCACCATGCTGGTGAAGGCATAATGGCGGGACTCTAAGGCCGTCACATTGCACAGACAGGAAACGGAGCCCTGCAGCGAAGCTCTACTTCGTAGAGGGTTCACAGCCTTCCAAATGAGCATCACCAGCTGGGGACCAAGTTCAAACGCGCAAGCCTATGGGACATGGCTCTTTTAAACAGAGCATGGCATGCAAGATGATGGGTATAAGAAATGACACTTCCTACAGCCGGCTTCTTGTCAGTAGGCTGTCTGATGATAAAATGTGCTTCTCTCTTCACAAAAATAAATAACAACGTACTCTCTTCTGTCTCAGGTGAGGTGGGACTCTTGATTTGCAAAATCACGCAACTTACGCCTTTTAATGGCTATGCTGGAGGAAAGTCTCAGACAGAGAAGAAAAAACTCAGGGATGTCTTTAAGAAAGGAGACCTCTATTTCAACAGTGGGGACCTCCTAATGATTGATCATGAAAATTTCGTCTATTTTCATGACAGAGTTGGAGATACATTCCGGTTGGTTTCTCTGAATTACTGAGCCCAAAACAAATACATGCACACTTTGGCCTATTCTTGAGTTGGCATCAGATGCCACTTTCCCACAGTGTTTCAGCTCCACCTGTCTCCTGTGTGCTGTCTTGTCTCCTATATTCCCAGAGAATAGGGAGTGAGCCATAAAGCGTCTCTCTACAACACAAAGAAACATAAAGGCAGGACATCTCTTCCTTGTTTCCAGAGCCTGAAGTCCACCCAGCTGCATGTCCTGCATGATTTAGTGGATGCACTTAGGGTAGCCAGGAATTTTTCCATATTTCTAATCGGACAGCTTTTTTTTTGCTTTTAGATTAAAACAAGTGCAAATTAATGTGAAGTTGATCTGGTTGAAAAGGTTCAGAACCTTTTCCCCCCTCCCTTCCTTCTGTCCACCATCTCCATCCAAATGGTTTCCAGGCTGGCATAAGGACGTTTGGAAGTCTTCTTGGTAAATGGTGAAATGACTCTGCAGCAGTAGCTCAGTCCTCCAGTTCATGGCAGAGGCGTCCTGCGTGTGTGGATTCCCCAAGATAGGAACTCCCCGTACATCACTGAATACCTTGTCTGATACAGGTCACCACCCTTGAGTGAGTGGCTCAAAAAGGTGTGAACTTTGGCTCACACACCAACTTGAGGCTGACTCACCCTCATTAAGAAATCTACTTCGAGAAGCTGGGGAGATGGCTAATTATAGTACTTGTCTGGCAAGCACCAGGACCAGAGTTCAGTCCCCAGAACCCACATTTACAAACCTGGGCCTTAATGCTGCATGTCTGTACTCTAACCCCAGGGAGGCAGAAACAGGCAGATCCCTGAGCCTACTGGGAAGTTAGCCACCCTAGCCAACACGTTGAGCTCCATGCTAATGAGAGATTTTGCCTTTTTGGAAAAGTGGACAGTACCTGAGACAAACACTCAAGGGGTCTCCTCTGGCTTCCACACACATGCATATGCACACCTACACAAACACACACACACATGCATGCATACATGAAGGTACACACAAAGATATATGCACACTTTAAAGGGTATTTTTATAAAACCCCTAATTCTTAATTAAATGAAAAATAATACCTGGCTAGACCTTAACATTACAATCTTTATGTAATAAAACTGTGACTTTTTTTCTTTTCAAATAAAAGCTTTGCTTTTGTTAGAACTTGAAATACAACTATGAAATTCTGCCAAATAGAAGTTTACTGACTGAATTAAATAAGATGTTAAAGGGAAAAAGTGAGAGACCTAAACAAAGCTAACAGACGTTGAGATTATTTCTAACATCCAGTAACTTTCTTAGCCATGTCTGGATTTCACATTCAAACACAATGATATCGATTACGTTTTGTGTGACAAGATTGAAATTCCACATTCTATTAGCTAGGTCTATACCCTCTTGCTTCCAACAGAATGTTACAAGTGAGCTGGAGGTCTTAGGGGACTAGTATGGGAATGCCACCTCACCATGGTCTAAAAGAAACGCTGACCAGAAAGCAAGTGTGGCCTCAGCTAACCTTTCCTTTTCTCCCAGGTGGAAAGGAGAGAACGTAGCTACCACTGAAGTTGCTGACATAGTAGGACTGGTTGACTTTGTTGAGGAAGTGAACGTTTATGGTGTACCCGTGCCAGGTAGGTAAAAGACACCACAGATCTGTCTGAACCCACACAGACACTGGACAGAGTCACAACAGCAGGCCACAGTTTGACTTGCTTTCTTCCACTGCCTGGAGAGTGAAGCCGCTGTCAACCCCCAGGGGTTAGGGCATTTCTCTCTGCACCGTGCACCATTGTCAAAGTAATTCAGTGCACCTGATGTTGGTCTGCCTCTGCGCTTTAGCAGCTGCTTAATTTAGGGTTCTTAGGCAGAGGAGGTCTCCTATTTTCCAGGTCTCTGGTTGGCGTGCTTTGAGAGCTTGAGGGCTGTGAAGTGGTGTATTGCCTCTGAAGAGAAGGCGCAAGTAGGAACAATTACAGCGTCTAGAAAGACAACTGGGAAGGGGCAAACTGGGTTCAGCCTCTTCTTGTAGAGCAGGTTCCTAAGACCAGACCAGACCCTGAATTTCGGCATCATCACAGAGTGGAGGCACTGAGGTATGCCAGCCGGGTAGGAGGAAGCCTGACTCCAACACCTGCTGGCTATTTCAAAAGTCCCTCAAACTAGAAATAACGCTGGCCTTGCAGCTGAAATTGTCAGAGCTAATTTCATAAATACCAAATATATTAATCCAAATGCATAGTAGAGTTGTGTTAAGTATCAGTCATTTTAATTGTAGATATTAGAGAGGATTAAATTCAGTGCCCAAACATAAGGTGTCAAGCTCTTATCGTCCCAAGAACTGAGTGTTTGGGATTCTCGCCATTTATTCAAAGTAGAAATCCAAAGCCCCCTTCCCTGCACACTGACAGTGCCATATGCTGTGTGACAAAACTACCCAGAGAGATGCAACAAGCATGTCTGCTCACCCCAGACAGGGAACCCCTAAGAGACCAAATGGCTTACTTGGGCGGGGCCGGAAGTTCCTGAACCTAGTTTAAGTTGTTTACCTTGCTACATCATTTTATTTGTTTCTGTGAAAGTTGTTTTTATTTCCATGAAAGTCCATATTACATGTAAAGTACATAGTACATGTAAAGTCCATATTACATGTAAAGTCCATATTACATGTAAAGCATATTCTCCCTACATCCCGCTCTCCCTTTTCTCATCTGCCTGATTTCTAGGTCCATGTCATATATGCATACGTGATTTTATATATAATCTATAAAATCCAAGAACCACAAATGAGAGAAAATACCTTGAAGGTGCCCTCTTGAAGCTGACTTAATTCCCTTAGTATAACTATCTCCAGGTTTGTCCATCTCCCTGCAGATAACCCATCCTCAGTCTTCATTAAGCCTGAAAATTATCCCATCGTGTACACATACCACATTTTCTTATTCACTTGGGTTGTTTCCATACCTTCGCTGCTGTGACCGTGCTGTACCGGCACTGATGTACAATTGTCTCTGGGATGAGCTGGGATCCTTTGGTTAAACTCCCAGTCATGGGCCAGGTCACATGTTAGATCTGCTTCTACTTTTGCTCAAGAAACCACCATACTGATTTCCATTGCCATCAGCGGCAGGGCAGGCCTTTGTCTTACCTGCTTCCCTGTGGTCGTATGACAATGATGGATAGCAAGCATAGCCACATCTCAGGTCACAGAGATGATAGCTAATCTGGAGGGAAATGCAGCAGACCCTTAGCCCAGGCAACACAAGGGTCCGGGTCACAGTTGTCAGCCACTGTGACACCAGAGGCTGTGACAGCCCCCTCTTAGAGTGGGAGATATGCTTCTAAGTGCTAAATCTTAAAACTTTTCTTAAGAAGCTGAGAAATTCTGGAACGTGGATTGAAAGCCTTGTATCCCTCAAAGAGGAGTCTCAGATAGGCAAGGTCATCATAGCCGAAAACTTGCTAAAATCGAAGTGTGTCAGGTCCACCCAGATCTTACTGAGTGGGTGGGCTCAGGAAGCAGCACATTTTTAAGTCTAGTGACTCTTAATAAGCCTAGGCTAGGGGTGTGGCTCAGTGGCAGAGTGCTTGCCCAGCCCTGAGTTTAATTCCCAGCTCCTTCCCGCACAACACACACGCACATTCAAATCTGACTTAGATACCATGAAAATGTCCTAGAATGTATGCTAATTGGCCAGCATCGTGAATATACAAAACACCAATGAAGTATTAGAAACGATGAATTTCATATTTTACACAGTTCAAAAACAATGCAGGCACGATGGTGCACATTTGTGACCTTAGCGTGCAGTAGGCTGAAGTGTCAGTCACTTCAAGGTGAGCCAAAGCTATGTAGTGAGTTCCAGACCAGCCTGGACTATAGAGTGAGATCCAGTCTTAAAACAAAAAGTACAAACAACAAAAATCCCACTGAAGTATGAAAGGTGCTGATGTGACCAATCTCACAGTCACCTTGGGAAGTTTGTAAATCCCAGTGCTAACCCATCAGAACGTCTAGAATTGGGATCTAGAATCTGCTGAGTGAGCCTGTCAGTTAGGGGTGACAGTCACTGTGTAGAAGGAAGAAGCCCTCCCTGGACAGTCACAACAGGGAACAGCTGTGTTCAGCAACCCACCCTAAACAGTTTGATGATCAGGAAGAGGACATCAGCCCAGAAACTCCCGTAGCCAGAGACCATCAGATGGGCTTGTTTCCAGAGCTGGGCGGCCATCAGCTGGGCATGTAGAAAGATGCCAGACCTTCTTCCGTCTGAGAACCTGAAAGAATTCTTACGGCAGT
Source organism: Ondatra zibethicus (assembly GCA_004026605.1). Taxonomy (NCBI): domain Eukaryota; kingdom Metazoa; phylum Chordata; class Mammalia; order Rodentia; family Cricetidae; genus Ondatra; species Ondatra zibethicus. The sequence continues at coordinate 93,702 of PVIU01000136.1, forward strand.
GAAAGATGAGAGATGAATTCTGAAGTCCCGCCCAGCCCCGTAGTCTCAGGGTCATTCGGTTTGCCGTCTGGCGTCCTAGCTGTCACAGACAGCCGACCTAAGCCTGGAAACGCAGAAGGTCATGCACGGGCAGTGACTGTGAGCCTCGGCTGTCACCTTCGCCCCAGGGAAGAACTTCTGTCTGGGACCTAGAATGGAGGCATCGCACAGCAGTCCCAGTACTCTCTAGAACTTCTGGTTCTCAGTAAAACGTTCTGTGTTGATGAAAATAGTCAGTGGGGCGGCCAACAGTCACAGCATGGCTGCTGAGTACTTAAAATATAGGAGTGCAACTGGAAAAAATGCATTTTTCCTTTCACTTAATAACTGACTTTAGTTTCAGCATCGGTATGTGGGCAGTGAGTGTGCAGTGGGCAATACGGCTCTCAAGAGTGGACCAGATCTGATCTTTAGCACTAGCCTAAACCTTCTTCCTGGAGCTGACTTAGTCAAAACCACTGACTCTAAGTGTCAGTACAGAGGCCTGGGGCCTAACAGGCCCACCTCTGTCTGGGTCAGGCTAACAGAGCAAGAATTAAGAGTCAGGCAGTACAGAGTCTGTCTGCGGCACCAGCCCCCCATAATTCCAAGAGTAGCTTGGTTTGTTTTGGTTTGTTTATCCATACAGCATTTCTCTGTATAACAGCCTGGCTGTCCTGGAACTAGCTCTTTAGACCAGGCTGGCCTCAAACTTAGAGATCCACCTACCTCTGCCTGCCTCTAAGTGCTGGGATTAAAGACATGCGCTGCCACCACCACCCAGCTCGAGGGACCCCTTTTTAAAAAGAGTCTGGCACCCTGCCTTCCTCCTTCAGCTCAGAGAGAAACTGCATGAGCAAGCACCTCTTTCTTTAAAATAAATTAATAAATAAGTCCTTTGTTTTTGTTTTGGTTTTTTTTTTTTTTTTTGCCTTCTTCAGAGCAATGGGTAAACATATAATCACCATGGGAGAGATTTCACATGCTGGGGCCCAGGTGACCAAGGCTGGCTCCTTCCTCTCTGATTACAACTAAGTTGTTCAGGGAAGTGGACCCGGACTCCCACTGGGTCTGCGGGATCAGGTAGAAAATATATTAATCCCTAATTACCACTGTCCTCACAAGCAAACAATGGTAATTGTTCTAATCACCTCTCCACTAACAGCCTTGCCGTGGAGAGCAGTTTTCTCTGTGCAGTGTAGGTTCCCTTGAGAGGACTGGGCATAAATGGAAGGACACACAACAGCTCACCCCTGTGCCTCTCTTCAGCCTTCTGCCCTGCAGCCTCCCTGAAACACAGAGAAGAAAAGCTGTTTGGAGCTTTGAGTGAATACATAAGTCTCAAAGGCAGTATTTGTACCCTCAGCACCCACAGACCCAACATTGCAAGCTAAATGGCAAAGCCAGCTCAGTTATTCACAACGGCGAAGCAAGACCTTTCGCTGGAATCAAAAAATAAAGCAGACAAACAAAATATTCCCTTCAGCCACCAGTTCAGCTGGTGTCCTACAGGGCTCTGTGTAGCTTGCTAAGAAGAATAGGGAAGGCCGCAAGCACAGGAGTCCAAGCCGACCTACCTGGCTCAGTCTCTGATGCCCCCTGGTCCTTGCTGTGTGACCTTGGATGAGTTGTTGAATGCCTTTAAATCTCAGTTTCCTCATCCTGGAAATGATGGGGTCACATCTGCCCCTCTTCATAAGGTCGTTGCTATGGTTAAATGAGGATACACCGAGTATAGGCCATGGCAACTATTAAAGAGTCAGCATAGATCTATTATTAGTTTTATTACTTATTGGTTAACATTCCTAGTAAGCATGCGATCGTCATAGAATAATGTGGACCTATGTGTTTGAAATAAATATTAGAACTATTCAAAAGAAACCTAGTGTTTGTTGTTGTTGCAGTCCACAGTTCTTTGAGCTGGCAGAGTCTCGTGAACGAAATTGCCAGCTAATGTTTTCTCACCCTGCTTCCAGGCCATGAGGGTCGAGTTGGGATGGCCTCGATCAAGATGAAAGAAAACTATGAGTTCAACGGAAAGAAACTCTTTCAGCACATCTCGGAGTACCTGCCAAGCTACGCGAGGCCTCGGTTTCTGAGAATACAGGTGAGAAGACGGGCCAAGTTCAATTCTCTCCCAGGCACTTGCTTAGGGAACTGCCCCCTTCTTCCGTGGCGACCATGTTTGCCAAATTTCATCACAGTCACAGGACAGAGTTCAGGAAGAAGCACTGCAGTTCAGTAAGAACAGGAAAACACCAGAAATAGAGCACACAGAAATCCCATCTCAATCTCTTCCCCACTAAAATGGCAGGCCAATTTATTAACCTGTAACCTTAGCAGATAACTAACAAAGTCAGTGTTTGATGAGGTACCAAAGACACCTCAAACAGAAATTATCCAGCCCTCCCATTTCAGGTTTACTTTTCTTGTTTTCAGTGCTAGGCAAGCACTCTGCCACTGAGATACGTCCACACCCATATTATTTCTAATTCTGGAGAATACAAAATCTGCTGGGGCCCTACCCCTTTCTATTGGGGGGATTTTAACTGAGCATCAGTAGTAACTTGGAAGTGTTAAACTGTCACTGGGCTTGGTTCAGTCTTCTGTTAAGTACTTTGAGCCCTGTGGTTATGTAACTGAAGACCTGACTAAGTCTTAGGGTCCTGAGTAGTGTTGGGTGCCTAAGGCTACTTCTGTTGAATACATAAAGGGCTGGCATCTTCTTTGAATGCAGATGGTAAAGACAGAAACATTAAAGACATGTCTCATAACATTGGAGGGAGTCTTTAACTTTATTTTTATATGCATTGGTGTTTTGCCTGCACGTATATGTGAGGATGCCAGATCCCCTGGAAATGAGGTTACATACAGACAGTTGTGAGCTGCCGTGTGGGTGCTGGGAATTGAACCTGGGTCCTCTGGAAGAGTAGTCAGTGCTCTTAACCACTGAACCATCTCTCCAGCCCTGAAGGGAGTCTTTAGCCTAACAGACAGACTGGGAAAACAGAATCTCCTGCATGTAAATGACCCCTCTCCTGCTTCCACCACAGCAAGGAAGGCCCACCTGACCAGTGCCCCCTCTCCTCAGAGTCTGCATTCTGTTGCCCTTCATCCCACACGAATCTTCTAAGGCTCTCAGTCAGTGGTTTTCAACCTTCCTGTGACCCTTTAATACAGTTCCTCATGTTGTGGTGACCCTCATCCATAAAATTATTTTCTTTGCTACCTCATAACTAATTCCGCTACTGTTGTGAATTGTAATAGTCACAACAGTATCTGATATGCAGGCTCTCTGATATGCGACCCTTGTGGGGATCTCAACCCACTGGTTGAGAACCACTGCGCTAAGGAAATAAAACAGATCCCTCACATCTATCCCCCACCCCACCCCCGCGTGCAGAGCCTCTGCAAAATGGCAGCATGCATACACATCCATCAGCTCTCACAACAAGAAGCCAGCACGCTGCCAATCCCCACCATCTCCACCCTAACCCGTATCCTAACTTACTATAAAGCGCAACTAACATGCAGGTTGTCTGACCTTTTCCAGGATTCCATTGAGATCACTGGGACTTTTAAACACCGCAAAGTGACCCTGATGGAAGAGGGCTTTAATCCCACAGTCATCAAAGATGCCTTGCATTTCATGGATGACACAGCAAAAGCATATGTACCCATGACTGAGGACATATATAATGCCATAAGAGAGAAAACTGTAAAGCTCTGAATATTCCCAGGTGACAATCTCATGACATTTCCAGGAAGAAACTCAATAGACCTAGCGTAGCCACTTGATATAATCCAACGTTAATTTGATTGAAGATTATAAGGTGCAATTTTTTAGGAAATTATTCATTAAAAGGACAGTTTTTTTTAATTACACCTGAACCTTTGCAAGTAAAAAGATTTAGAGACAATTATTTTTCACCGTACACCTGCCATTTGTCCTTGCAAACTAAACTTTTTGGAGAGAGGGCCTTATTTTTTTAAATACATAATAAACTATATTAACACTAACATATGAAATATTGCTGTCTCTTGTGGTTCTTTCTCTGTTCTAAATGCAAATTCCACATCTCTTATTCCAAAGCAGAGAGTGCCATTGGCTACAGGTGTCCTGCTACTTGATAAAAAGTAGCAAAAGAAAGGGAGGATGGGCCAGCAATAAACACAAAGGGAATCCAGCTCCAGAGTAAGGAGCCCACCTTCCCCTCATATGAACATCCTAGCCACTGTGCAGGCAGTAACCAAAGCTAGAAATGTCAGCTTGGTCCTTAAATGTACTGTCTTAGTTACTTTTCTACTGCTGAAACAAAACACCATGGTCAAGTCAACTTAGAAAAGGAAGCATTTAATTTGGAGGCTCAGAGCTCCAGAGGGTTAGGGTTTATAACCATCGTGGTGGGAGCAAGGCAGGAGGCGGTAGCTGAGAGCTCGCTTATGATCTACAAACATGAGGCAGAGAACTAACTAGGAATGGATGGGTGCTTTTTCATTCTCATTCACCACAGGTGCCTAAGCCTGGTGTATCCCAATTCCACACTTAAAAGATGTTCAGTAAGTACTTTTTAGCTACTTCAAAATACAGACTGATTTTGAGGCAGGGTCTCACTCAGTTTCATCGTCCTCCTGCCTTAGCCTCCTTCTTGCTGGGATCACAAGCATGCACCACCACGCCCAGCTGGGAACCCAGATCCTTTGGTTGTGATCACCTCCAATATTTTGAAACTTCCAAACATCTCAAACAAAAGGTAACGATGGGGCAGAAAAGCCTGGCTGTCCAAGGGCCCTTCCCAGGCTCACACGCACCTGGGACCCTGCCTTACACCTCCCAGCTGGAAACTCCCCAGTCAGTCTCCTGAGCGTGAGTCTGTCCGCGGATATGAAGTCATTGGCCCAGGAGGGTTTGGGGCTCTGTGAGGAGCTCTTTGTCCCCAGGCTGAGCTGCCTTCCTTCCTGTGTGCAACTCCTTCATTGCCACAGGTCCCAACTGTGACAATCTCAGAAGCAGGTCCTTGGTGATGCCCTCAGGATGTGTCCTTAACCTTACTCAGTACATCACGGGCACTGGGTCTTCATCCAAATAGTGAGACCCAGGTCACTGAGCCTGTTTAGAGGAAGCAGAGATTTCTTTCTGGAGGACATCCTCAAATGGCCAGGAGCTGTGCCCAGGAATCCTGAATAACAAAAAGAGTGGCCACCCTTACCCCCAATACGTTACTAAAAATAATGCTAACAACCTCTCTAGTACTCTCTCCGCTCTTGTTTTCAGATGTATTTATTTTTTTATTTGAATGGGTATTTCGCCTGCTTGTATGTATGTGCACCATGCGTGTGCCTGCTGCTCAAGGAGGTAGGAAGAGAGTCTGATCCTCTGGAATTGGAGCTGTGAGCCACCATGTGGGTGCTGGGAACTGAGCCCAGGTCCTCAGCAAGAGCAACAAGTGCTCTGAATGCCTGAGCCATCTCTCCAGCCCATCTCTCCACGCTTACAGGTCACTTCTAGAGAAGTCTTGTGATTCAGATCACTGCCTCTATTATATCTAGCAATACACATTTCCTGAGCACTTAATATGCGTAAGGAACTTCAGGACTGTCACTTAGAATGAATATCTTACATCTCTGTGCATTTTCCCTATAATTTAGAATTGATTATTGCTATTTGTCAGCACCTGGAAATTTTTACAAAACCCTGCCCTTGCTTGATTGATCCACCAGTGAGAATTTTAACCCAAGACTATTTTTGAGAGTTTTGTGTTATGGAATCCTATCAAAGTAAACCAGGTTGTCAGCACAGGCAAGTCAGAGTGATGATGTTACTCTCTGTCATGAGGGGCATCTTTTCAAGTAACAGGACACCACCTATCCCATTAGAACTCCTGCAACTTCAGCCTGTTGGGCTCTGACCTCCCCAACCCATGCTTTAGATTTAGATTACCCAGTTAGAAAGTAAGAGCTGATGTCCTCAGACCCCTGCCAGCTGAGCCTCCCCAGCCTCCTACTTCCCCCAGAATCCCTCACTTAGCCCAAGTACTACAGCTCCACTGTGTGGATGGAGGCACCAGGCAATGACCTCAACCTCTGGGTTTGCATGGGTAAGCCATCACCTGTAAGAGATAACCAGTTTTAAAGACTAGTCTTCCTCCTTTTATAAGGCCAGAACCATGTCTATATGTGCTGTATTAGTAGCCCTGAAAGACCAGCTTTCAAGGCTACCCCCAGGATTTGAAAAAGAGCTTCACAGCATAGCAAAAACTGAACTTAAGGTTTTTCTATCTTCAGAGTATGGAATAAATTCACACATGTGCTGTTCAGGTCATGTTCTTTATTTTTCTGTTCCCTAATTTTCTTCTATGTTCTAATTCTTTCTAGGTCTCCTTTGTTTCAATTCTCTGTTCCAATTCTCCCTGCTTCTTTGTTCACCTAGCTGAAATACATTTTTTACAGTATGCTTGAGGCAATAAGAAAAAAGTTACAAGAATTCCATCTCATTGGTCATAGCACATCCCTTGAGTAAATGATAAGGAATTGAGCCATTTTCCATGGCAACACAAAATTTCAAGGTTCCAGGCATAAGACTGTGACCAGAAGCTGGAGGCACAGTGCCCAGGTGACGCAAGCTACAGAGAAATCTGCAGAGAGAGTCAGATCTTATCAGTCAGACTTGGCAAGCAAAGAATTAGCCTGACTTTTTAGGTTGCTTTGTGTTAATAACCTTGGTAGACATCTGCAACTCTGACCTTGTGCATATCTGTAAAGTTTTTAACTTATGATCCATATACAGAAGCATTTAGTCTAGTTTGAAGTTGCTCTGAGGTAAAAACAAGCTAATTGTGTGTAACTTGTCTTAGACTGGAGAGATATTATTATTTTCTTGTGTTAGTCTGAGTGAAAGGAACAAAGAAGGCTTTTAAGTGTCTTACAGTCCTCGTGGGGCAATAGATCTAGTTACGAAGCATCTCCTAGTGTACTTTCTATATATCAAAATTATACAGATTAATGAGAAGTCATCTTCCTGACCATCCGCAGATATATGTGCCCAAAAGATTGAGATGAAATCGTCAGATTACACATACATATCATATGAAATTATACGCTACAATGCAGGTATTGGGGAGACACCATACCTGCTTTAGGAAATGTAAAATTACAGACAGAGCAACCATTTCCAGAGTTGCTGGTCCCATAGACCTTGCCTGGATGGGATTCCCCTCCCTCAGAGAATCATTCCTCTGGTGGGTTGACGTCTGAACACTAGTTGTCACCTGCTGCAACTCCCACAGCCTCCAACATCTCTGCAACCACCATGGCCCCAGAGTTTCAATTTGTGAGAAGCAAGAAGGAAGTCCAGTTCAATATGACTCAGTAGTCAGTGTTAGTTCAAACTTCGAGAGTCTGACACCAAGCAATTTATTTCAGGCATATTTAAGTACGGTACAATTTGGGAAAAGGTTTCTTGACATAACACAATCCTGTGTGCACAATAAAGCTTAAGGCATGACTATATCAAAATTCTTTGTAAAAGCATTTTGTAAAAGAGACATCTTCCATAAAGATGGGTTCTATAGATTGATTACATGTGACACCTTAAGGATCTGGTATGGTTTCAGTCCTATAGAAAAGACAAAAGTCACCAGGCTATTAAGCATCTCTGCTCCCAGCCTTCTGGGTAGAAAACAGGTTATACATCCCTCACTTTGAAAATACAATCCTGCATGGTTAACATTCCTGGTTTCCCTAGTGCTTATCTGTGAGACCAAGGACCTCCATGCCTCCTACACATATAATATCTACTTCACCCTCTTCAGGGCTCAGGGAACATGGTGGAAGAAAGAGCAGAAAGAATTTAAGAGTCACAGGAAGGGATGAAACATGGTGGAACAGCTGTCTTTCAGACATGACATGCTCACTGCACCCACGAGCTCATGGTAATTGTTATCTGTGAAGACCTCACAAGATGGAGCCTGTCATGGTCCTGTTGTGGATAGGGAGGGCTCACAAAACCCCGTCCCTCTCTGAAGACTTATAGGCAGTTGGTGATTGCTTGGAGAAAGATTTTCTTCATTGGAGTAGCTACTAGTCAGATGTTCATGCTTCTGTAAACAGATACCTTACCTGTAAGGTTCCTGTAAGAAAGCCTAGTTAAACCCCTCCACCCCCCAACCCCCCCCCACACACACATGGGGTGGGGGAAGGGTAGAAGGCACTATTTTGGAAGGAAAAAGGTATCAGCCAGAATGAAACTGAGGAATAATGAGATGAACATTATATATATATACATATATATGTATATATATATACATATATATGTATATATATATATATGATGACATAATGGAAACCATTGTTATATGTAATTTTATACACTAACAAGGATTTTTTAAATTTGTCCATAATAGCAGCACTATCTTCATTTGAAAGCAGAGTGGGTGTTTTTAACTTAAGCTAATATTTATATACATCGTTCAGTAGGTATCTGTTTGTAATTGGTGTATAGATGGGCTGCGACATGAACCCAAATAATGTGGGATGAAACCAGGAAGTGTCAACTCTAAAATGGAAGCTAATGAAAGTTGGTATAGAAGTGGAGATGATCTAATAAAATTTAATAAGATGATTTAATAAACATGCTTCTTACCCCATGTCTACATTAAAGCACTTACTGGGGACTTCTATGAACTAAGAGGTGCTCTTAACACCAGTGTGACCTAAGAGTCTGGGAAAATAGGTCAGATCCTGAAGGACAGATGGTTGGAAAGACCCTCGAACAAAGGTCAGAGTCTTCATCATGTTACAACTCTATCAATAATTATCATGATGACTGCATAGACTCTATCATGAGACAGCAAACAAGAAAGGCAGTGTCAGCTGGGAAGTGGTGGCGCATGCCTTTAATCCCAGCACTTGAGAGGCAGAGGCAGGCAGATCTCAGAGCCTGGCCTACAGAGTGAGTTCCAATACAGCTAGGAAAACCTTGTCTCAAAAAAAAAAAAAAGGAAGGAAGCAAGGGAGAGAGAGAGAGAGAGAGGAAGGGGGAGAGTGAGCCACTCACAGCATCCTGCACTGTTCTAATTGAGGTAGGCTGCTAGCCAACAGGGTTCTAGTGTAGCAGGCTTGGCTGCAGGCTCTCAGGACACACAAAACATCAGACGGCAGTGCATGTGTGGTTGGTGCTATGTTCCACTCACATTGTTAGCTTCCGTTGGCTCAGATTTCATGCACCCATGAAGCTATGTCCCATGAACACAGAAGACTATATTTGTCGCTCACCAGTGACTCATCAGTGCCTGGATCATAGTAGGGCAGTAATTATGTGTTGCCTGCTCTATTGAAGAAAGAGGACTCATTAGATGAGCCACATCTCATACTTGAACACAGAATCACCTGAGTTCTAGGTCGCACACACCAGAGTTGGAATCAGAATCTCAATTTCTAACAAATTCCAATGTGAGGCTGGTTTTGTTGATCAAGAGTTGTATATAGGGAACAATTCAGATAGAGAAAGAGGCCCCTGAATGATGCATCGTTTGTGCCCATTTGGTGTAACTCAGATCCGAGGAGCTGAATTCTCTCGTTCTGAGGCTCAACTCATAAATAAGGGCTCAAAGGGCAGACCCAGGAAAGGTCAGTGTCAGGATGCACCTCATTCTCTTTTTTAAGATTTATTTATTTATTATACAAAAATAGCTAGATAAATAAAGTATTCTGCCTGCATGCCAGAAGAGGGCCCCAGATCTCATTATTGATGGCTGTGAGTCACCATGTGGTTGCTGGAAATTGAACTCAGGACCTCTGGAAGAACAGCCAATGTTCTTAGCCTCTGAGCCATTTCTCCAACCCCTTGACCTTAATTAGACTTATCTCTAAGATATATGCATGTGTGGTTCGCTAGAGAAGAACTAAATGCAACCCTGTAAAGCATCTTGTCAAACCTCTTTGTTAAAAGCCACCCAGCTCGGGCTGGAGAGATGGCTCAGCGGTTAAGAGCACTGACTGCTCTTCCAGAGGACCCGGGTTCAATTCCCAGCACCCACATGGCAGCTCACAACTGTCTGAAGATCCACTTGCAGGGGATCTGACACCTTCACACCAATGCACATAAAATAAATATTTAAAATATTTAAAAAAAAAAAAGTCACCCAGCTCACCTAGCCCAGTCGTCATGGGAGAAGCTTCTTCCCGGCAGCTAAGGGAAGCAGATGCAGAGACCCACACCCAAACACTAGGCAGGGCTGGGAGCTCAGGGAACCCTGAGGAAGAGGGGGAGGAAGGATTGTAGGAGCCAGAGGGGCTCAAGGACGCCATGAGAACACAGCCCACAGAATCAACTAATCAGGGTTTATAGGGGCTCACAGAGACTAAAGCGACAATCATGGAGCCTGCATGGGTCTGCACTAGGGTCTCTGCATGTATGTTACAGTCGTGTAGTTTGATGTTCTTCTAGGACTTCCAGTAATGGGGGTGGGGGTATCTCGGACCCTTTTGCCTGTTCTTGGGACCCTTTTCCTCCTACTGGGTTGCCTCATCCAGCCTTGATATGAGGGTTTATGCCCACCTAGTCTTACTGCATTTTATTAAACCATATCAGTTGATATAACTGGGAAGCCTGCTCTTTTCGGAAGCAAAATTGAGAAACAGTGGGTCCAGGAGAGAGGGAAAGTGGGGGAAGGGATTGTAGGAGGAAAAGGAGGGGAGGCTGCAAGAGCGTCAGGGAGTCACACAGCTCATTGACACTGCTCAGCTGCCACAGAGAGACCTGGAGCACTGGAGAGAACACTGCCGACCAGGATTTCTGCCTTGGCAGCACCAACATCACTTGGGAGCTTCTTAACACAAAACCTTAGGTAGGCCCCACCCTAGACCCAGAGTCAAAAGCCCTGGGAGTGCGCTCAGCAACAGGTGTTTGAAAAAGCCCTCTTACTTATTCATACACAGGCTCAAATCTCAGAGGCTCTAGCTCAGCACCATGTTCCCAAACTTGCCTGTGCCTTGAAATCATTTGGGGACACACTGACCCTTTCAGAAACTAGTGAGCTTAATGGTGGTCCCCTAAATTGCTGTACATTAGCATCACCTGGGGTATTCAAATCAACCCAAGGTCCAGGGCCACCCCATAGCAACCCAATATTTCTAAGCATCAATCTTCTATGAAGATTTATTTCACTTTTAAAGGTGTCTGTCTGTCTGCCTGTCTGTCTGTCTTCCTGTGTATGTGAGTACTTGTGCCTGAGGGAGCCAGCCAGAGAGGTGTCCGGCCCCCTGGAGCTGGAGTTACAGGCAGCTGTAAACCTCCTGACATGGTTACTGGAACCTGAACTTGGATCTTCTACAAGAGCAGGGCATGCTGTTAGCCACGGAAATGTGTATCTAAGCCCGAGGAATCAGTGGGTTTTGTTGTTGCTTTGTTTTTAAGACTCCTCTTCTGTAGGTAATTGCAAGGCAGTTTATAGATGAGGACACACAGTTTTACGTGGACAAAGTGGCAGTCACAGTGCTAGATGAGAATTGAGGCTTTAAAAATACAAACTGCTGGTGCTGGCATCGAGGGTGGCATACGTCTTTAATCCCAGCACTCAGGAGGCAGAGGCAGGTGGATCTCTATGAGTTTGAGGCCAGCCTGGTCTACATAATGGGTTCCAGGCCAGCCAGGGCTATATAATAAACCCCTGTCTCAAATAACAAGCTGCCTTCCTTGCTTGATACCAAGGGATCCAATTCTACTTTTTCATAATTAGATTAAAATCTCCAACCTTCTGAAAAGCAGGATCCGGATACAGGCATTGCACTTCCAGCACGCTGCTTGCTTAGCCATTGGTGTCTTGGATGTCAATTAAGTCAGACTTGCTTTATTTCAGATATAAGCACAATTTATTTCTAGGTTGCATTTCACGTTACAAGCTTAACAGTTAGGACACCACCCTCTTCACCCCTTCTGTCTGACAGGCTGCTGCAAGGCTCTGGCGCATTTGGGCTCAAACCCCCCAGTTACCGTCCATTGTGAGTCACGAACCCCCATGAGGCTACGATCAAAATTGCGGATTTGCTTCCCTCAAGATGCACACACACATAAGCACACAAATTGCACATGATGTTGAGGGGTTCACAAACTCCCTGAAGCACATCTTGCATTCTGATGGGAACCTCTACACCATGGCCTGCAGAGGGCAGCAGGGCAGTTGGAGGGCACACTGAGAGCCGCATTCGGGGAAGCTGGGGACGCTATAGAACTTGATCAGCTTTTTGAAGGCGCTTTTCTTCATCACCATCATCTCCTCTGGAAACCTGGAAAAGATTCTGGCCCGGAAGGAGCCCCCGTTCTTCACTGGACCATCTGTGGGTAGTGACTTCTGAGCACTTGCCGGCACGCTGTTGCAGCTGAGGGATCGCACTGTCTTCTTCCTGTTCTGTACTGACAAGTAACTGAACAGAAAGGATGACAGCTTGTGCTTGGTGGCATCTGGGGCCTCTTCTGAGAAGCAGTCATCCAGTGGATCCAGCAGGGTTTCGAGATCACAGGCACCTTCCCTCCTCCTCAGACTGGCCCCCAGCTGCTGCGGCTGCTTGATGATCTTCCGGGCCTGAGCTGGGTCATCTCCTCCCTCATTGACAGAATCCAAGGACAGCCCACTGGTCAGGTCCCAGGAGCCTCTGGTCGGAGGGATGAGGTTCTTGGCCCGAGGGCTCGGCTGGGAAGTGCAGTGCTGGCTCAAGACAAGGGTAGCAGCTTCTCGGATGAGGTTCCAATCTCTCAGAATGTCCTCCTTGGTGGTAAACTGGGATGTCACAGTGAAGCGGATGATCAGCTTGTCCTGGATAGTGGCTGGGATAAGGAAGAGCTGGCCATCTTTGGCTATTTCCTTTAACACACTTTCTGTGAGACAATTGGGACCCTATATGAAGACCAAGGAGAAAGGAGTATACACCATGCCACTTGTAAAGCCCACCATTTATTGATCTAAAGAGACTCAATTTCCACTCAACTCTGAAAGGGAAGCGCCCTTCTCAGGGAGCCATGGAAGAGCATATTACCTTCAGACGGAAAACCACCAAACCAAGGTGCCTCTTAGCAGGGATTTCAAAGAAAGGGTCATTTCTGACCAGAGATTCAAAGTATTTAGCCATTTCTGTACCCTGGAATTGTAAACATTAAAAAATGGTTAATGGGCAAAAACCAAACTGCATCTGCTTTGATCCTGTTCAACAGTTTAGACCGGTGACCCAGATGAATCCTGTACTGTTTTACTTTCTGTCACATCACAGCCACCCAAAGACCTTGGGTCTCCAAGTCCTCTTTCAGCTCAGTCCCAGAACTCGAAAGTCAGCCTCCTATTCCAGTTTCTCAGCTTCTCCGCTGGCCACAGGAGCCAGCAAGGGCCCAACTCCAAAAGAAAGCACAGCAGGCTGTGTAGTCTGAACCACAGCCCTGCCTCAAAAGGCTCAACTGGACCAGGCATGGTGGCACACGCCTTTAATCCCAGCATGCGGCAGGCAGAGGCAGGCAGATCTCTGTGAGTTCAAGGCCAGTCTGGTCTACAAGAGCTAGTTCCAGGACAGCCAGGGCTACACAGAGAAACCCTTTCTGAAGACCCCTCACACACACACAAAGTTATCAGCTGACTTCCTATTCCTCACCATGCTCTTACACTCCACAGCTTAACGCCCTCCCATGCCTTGTTCCTGACACTTCACAGGGAGTTTATAGTTTATGTATCATCAGCACCTACACCACAGGAAAAAGCTTGTATCTAGTTAGCAGGTGCAGAGGTTCTTCTTGAGATGGTGAAATGTTCTGCCAATAGCAATACTCATTTGATATCGAGTATAGGTAGTATCATACTACATTGTGCCCTAAAACACCATTGCTTTATATGTTGTACATATTTATCACCAAAAAATTATATCATGTTGATTTTTTACAAAGTTTATATGATTTTTTTTAATTTTCCTGTGGTTTTCTTGAGTTTTACTTTTACATACAACTTTTGAATTGAGAAGGACTGGGCTGTGGCTCAACTGGCAATCCGCTAGCCCAAATACAAAATTCTGCGTTCAATCAACCACTGAATAAAGACATAGGGAGGTTGTGGCAGGAGGATCTGAAGTTCAAGAATGGGGTTACCGGTCTTTAATCCCAACACTCAGGAGGCAAAGGTGGGCAGATCTCTGGGTGTGCACGAGGCCACTCTGATCTACATAGTGAGACCTGTCTTAAGGGGTAGGGGCGAGCCTAGAGATCCCAGGCTAAGACCACCTGAGTTACTTCTCTTTGATGCCACCTCTACTAAGTGATTTCTCTGGGCTGGACCTCCCACCTGATGTTGTGTTCAGAAGACAAGAGCTTCAGCTGTCATCCTTGACCGTGAGGAGACAGTGCCATTTGAACCAACCTTTATGTGCTCTTCTCTCTCTCTCTCTCTCTCTCTCTCTCTCTCTCTCTCTCTCTCTCTCTCTCTCCCCAAGCTCTCACCACTGCCCTATGAACTTCTTTTCTTTTTTGTGAGAAAGTTTCTCATGAATCCCAGACTGGCTCAAACTCACTAGGTAGCTAAGGATGACCCTGAACCACCGGACGATCCTTCTACCTCCACCTCCCCAGTGTTAGAACAACAGGTGTGCACCACCGGGAGAGATTTAAGCAGTCCTGGGGGTCAGACAGTGGGCTTTGAGCACGGGGAGCAAGCAGTATACCAATGAAGCTACATTCCCACCTGATCCCTAAAAACAACTGACCTGAAGTCACAGGCCCTGTCCAGGGAAAGCACACTGACTGCTCCCTGATTCGTTCACGTGTTCCTGCAACGAGAGCAGCACTGCCAACCTGCATGGGCACACCACTCACCAGGGAGCCACGACAGCCATGGGCCGACATGGAACCACTCCTTTTTGAAATGAGATTTTTTTTCTGGAAAACATCCAGCTGCCCCATGTGCTCACATATTGTCATTGTGTTACAATGACAGGAAAGACCACTTGGCTGTTTGCAAAGGTTTTCCAGTCACCTACAGGTGACGGGAAATGGATAATGATAACTCATGGTCATTAGAAAAAAAAAATACCATACCCAGTAGTAATGAGACCCAGTGGGCAAGTGCTGAAGAGGATTGCAAGTTTGAGGCGAGCCTGGGCTACACCCTTAAAAAGCAAATGAAAAGCTAGAAGTAGAGGAATACTTGTAGGGCCCTATGCTAGAACCTGTGTGCTGTGCGTATTGTCTCATTTAACCTTTATGAATGGTATTACCACATCATTTTGTAGGTCCAAGAAAGCAAATACAGAAAGATTACTCTGTCCAGGGTCAACAAAGGGTAAAACTAAATGCAAATCTCTAAAGCACCAGAGATGGCTTTATATAAGCTGGCTTCAGGAGCTCAGCACAGTTAAGGGAAGACAGGACTATAAAGAAAACAGGGCTGTTGTAACTGGGAAGGTTGCGATCAAGTCCCAGGACTTTCGCTCTTGAGCAAGGTGAGTCTCCCTGATCACCGTCTCAAGACTCTAGAAGAAGTGAATGGTACGGGCTCTCTAAAGTGCTATGTAAGTGATAATTTAATCACAAGCAACTTCAAGAGGTAAGTTAGCTTATGCTGAACAGCTGCATTTTAGCTTAGTCCTCACCATCCCAGGGCTTCGCTCCAGGTCCTTCAAATGTGCTTGACCAGGTGTCCCTGGGGGATGCCACAGAGGCAGAAGAGAGGGGAGTGCTCAGAGACACTTCTGGGGGAGCAGAACTTGACACCATTTGGAAAGAAGAAGGACAGGGTAGGGAGCATCTGTAGGCTGGGTTGGGAGTTGGGATTTGTCTATGAAATGCCCGAGCTAAGGTGCAGGCTGCTAATGAGAATAAAGCAGACCCAGGGCGTGGGCTGGTGTGGTAAAATAGTAGGGAGGTGATGGGCATCCAAGGGCAAGCCAAAAGCTGGAGAAGCTAGAGAAGGTTGACCAGTTGAATATCTAAGCCCAAGCTGCAGACAAAAGAAATTCCCATCACCTCCATCATCTCCACTCCCGCCCACGACCCTCCCTCCAATCATGAGTCTGAAGATAGAGGAGGGGCAGTTGCCAGTCCAGGTACCACCATCACCATTGCACTTTTCTTCTTCATTGGGGAAATAAGGAATTTCCCGAGGAAAAAGGTGAAAAGGCAAAGATACATCGAGTGATTGAAGAAAAAAATCGTGTCTTTGAGTTAACCCGGGTGTTGAGAAACACTGCCGGCCTGAGTTCTCAGCTGAGTGTCTTTGCTGTGAAGAATACCAGTGTCCAGGTCACTTAACTGAGTCTCCTGACTACACAATGATTGTATAGTTAGTAAAAAGAACTGAAAAAATGTAGCACCAGGCCTTCAGTGAATATCTGCTGGCACAAGGCAGGAGAGGGGTCGTAGGGACTCTGCAAGTGGGGAAAGCTGGCTTTCAGACATCACTGTAATCGTGACCATAATTTTCAACCAGCTGTGACAATCAGGGTATCTCCCCCAACCCCTTAACTAGAAAAAAAGATATGACCCTACTTTGACCTACATACTCCCTTTGACCAACTTTCCACTTCTCTTTCTGCAAACTAGGCTTTTGAGCCTGCACTCCTCAGTTCTCAGCGACAGCAACAGGAAAGGTGATATAAGCAACGCGAGCTACAAAGCACGAAAATCCACTGGGATTACGCGGTGCTCAGCGCTCCTCTAAATAACCAATCATCAAATCCCAGAAGCCCCTCTACAGGCCCTACCTACCACCTGAGCCAGACACCAAGGATCCCCTGGGCAGATCAGTAAAACCGGGACAAGTCTTCCTTCCCATGAACAAACAAAGCAGCATGGGCTCGATCCCACAGCCCTCACACAACATACGTGTCTGACATGTGCTTGAAGATTCTTCACCCCGAAGGACCGGATCACGAACCAGAGCTTAATGGAGCGAAAGCGCCGACTCAGGGGAATCTGCCAGTGCTAGAAACAAGTAACACAGAGCTCATGGTTAGTAGCAAGGTGCCCAGTCCCTTGGGCGCCCTTAGCATTATGTGTTGCCTGCCCAGCCCTCCTGGGACCCATGGTGTCACCAAGACTCCCAAAGCTGTCGCTAAGGAGCAAACCAAGACAAGTTATCCCGGTGGTACTCCATGGAGTGGGACAAACGGAAATGAAGCCTGTGACCTAGAACCGAAGGTGACAACTCACTTGGACTGCAGGTTTAAGTATTTCATTCCAGCCTAGAAACTCGAGGCAAGTTTCTGGAGTAGCAGAAATGAAAGGTCTGTGTCTGTCCTTCTGTTAAAAACCAGTCATTAAGAGCTCAGACGCTAGGGCCTGAGAGGCCTGGGCTTCCCTCCTGCCTGCCCCTTACACTGTGTGACTTTGGCAGGGCTGCCTCGCTGGCACATTAAAGGCATAGAAGAACAGGCACTTCCCAGGAAATGGCACAGGAATAGTGGGTGCAAAAACACAGAGGAAATTGTCCAGTTAGTGTGGGCTGTTGAGATGATGAACATGTGAGTTACATATTACATCTGTGTCTCTGTCCGGCACCGAGATGGTCCTCACTTAACCTCACTGCCACCTCCTGGCATTTGCCTGTGAGCTTCTTGTAGCTCCAGAGGCGCAGCTCAAGCATTCAGATTGCAAACGAGTTTGTGAACCTCTTGCCTCGGGCTGAAATTGGTATTTCTCTGATACCAAATTAAACAGAGCTTAAAGTTCAGAGTTGCAGTTACCAAAGATCTGAAAATTCCCAATCTAATGTCTCAGATCTGAAAACAGAACAAGTGGTGTGGGCATTCTCATGAGCAAGATGGCTTCGCCCAGGCTCTGCCTCAAATGTCAGAGAGCCTCCACCCAATTTCTGCTCCCTAAAATATATTCATCCTGTTGAACATTTGTCTGCCTCTCTCCAAGTCTTCACTGACACTCATCTTCCTGGTCCACACTGGTTCCTCAGGTCAGGCCCAGCAGGGATATTACCCCCATATCAAGGACACTATGTGTCCTTCCAGAAAGCACTAGATTCCTAGGCGTGGTGACGCACACCTTTAATCCCAGCACTGGAGAGGCAGAGGCAGGCAGATCATTGTGAATCTGAGACCAGCCTAGTCTACATATCAAGTTCCAGACAGCCAGGGCTATACAGAGAGACCATTTCAAAAGAGAGAGAGACAGACAGAAAGAGAAAGAGAGAAATAAAGAGAGAAAGAAAAAACAGAGAAAGAGAGAAGAGAGGAGGAAGGAAGGGAGGGGAGAGAGAGAGAGATCTTTGACTTGTCGGGTGGAAGGCCAGCTCAAGGACTTTTGCCAACCAGCAGAGGGCACCAAAACCTTAGGAAAGGACAAAATTCTTGCCACGTACAGGTTTCTAGATTATGGTGAACTAACCTCCTTGTTTGACCAGAGAATTACTAGGGAGAGACAAGGAGCATTTCAGCTGTGGTCTCCTCACTATGTCCGTTCGTGTTCTGATCACTCTGCTAAAACCAAACCATGTGGACCCAGAGACTGTCTTAGCCAGTTTCAGCCAGGTTGGGGAAGTTTATGCTCATAGAGACTGGCATGGATCTTCCTTAACTGGAGATGTCTCCCAGCATCCTCTGTGTTTCCTCAAGGCATTATGGGTCTTCCTGCTGCTGTTGGTGCTCTCTGCCATTGGAAAGGTATAGAATGAAGTTCGGGGGAGCTTCACTGATGGCGGAGACAGCAGCCCTGATTCCAGATGGTTCCAGAGGCTCCCTCCCCCCAAATTAAACACCTGAAAAACTGTAATGCAGCTAAGTCCTCTCAGAAGTGGACTTGGCTTTTACTCAAAACTATAGCCCCCATGGATGCGAAGAAGCTTGGCACAGCTCTAAGAGTCTGAGAACTATGACAGAGAGAGCAGCCTCGCTGCTCTAGAGAAGTTTCTTCATATGCTTGGAAAATGAATCCATTTGATCCTGCAGTAACGCCATGATGGAAGTTTCCCACAGCAGCCAAGAGATTCAGCTATTTCTAAGAAAGTATTATTAGTGGCCCTCAAACCACACTGGGACTTAACTAAGTCATGAGCACCTTTCCATGTACTTTAAGATACACTCGGGCTGCTAGAATAACAAAAATAACAGCAGACCTTCAAGAACTCACCAGGGGCCCAGTGGGTAGAGTGCCTGTGTAGTGTATGTGAGGTCTTGGTTTGAGCCCAGCACTGCATAGACTGGGCATGATGGCGTAGCCCTGGGATCCCAGCATTTGGGAGGTGGAGTCAAGATGAGAAGTTCCAAGTTCAACTAAACTCCTAGAATCATAGGCCTCATTTCACAGGCAGGACTGACTGGCCGTTGTAGAATTTAATTGTTTTTTTTTTCATTTTTATTTTTTGAATACTCAGCAGGAAGGGTAAGAGAGGCCATCTATCTTTATTCTCCTGTAGAAGGTCTCCCTCCCACACTGTAAGCTCACTGTCTGCAACCCCAAAGCCTTCCTAAACCTCAGGGAAATGACTTCACCCGAGAATCATCAGCATAAGTGATGATGGCGCCTCTACTGAAGACAAAAGGAAGGGGCACCTGGACTGTCTAAGGAGAAAAACAAATCAGCTCTTCACCGGAGGGGGGGAAGCAGGCTTCGCTGGCAGTGTACTGCTGCATTCATTCATTCAGTTCTCACAGCAAGCTCAGAAGGCAGAACTGCTCCTGTCTCCATTCACACAGAGAGAAACCTAGACAGAATGCAAGCCATTTGTCCAGGGCCATCCAGGCCAGCCAGAGGAGAAGCATGCTTCAAACACAGGCTGTCTAGCCGCAGCGCTTGTGTGTTTGGCCGAGTTGCAACAGCAAACCCTGCAGCTTATGAGAAGACCTTTCTGGAACTGTATGCATGCTAATGATTGGGCACCTGTCACTCAGATGCCGTGCTAAGTGACCGATGTGTATGTTCCCATGAAAGCCCCCACAAACCCCTGGGAAGTTGGTGCCATGTTCCCGAGGCTCAAAGACTTCCGATGGTTTCCCCAAATGATTACTGATGCACAGAATTCCATGCCAAGTACACATGGTCTCCTTTCAAACCTTTCACTAGCCACGCGATATACAGAATGTTTATTTACATCCCAGTCCTGCCTAAAATGAGGGGCTCATCTTCAAACTGAAGAGTAAAGCTGAAGAAATTCCTCTCCTAAGACGTGGTATGTGCTGAAAGCCTAAACCTGAAAGAGCTGAGATGCAGGCAGCCTGGAAGGCCGGAGGAGGCACTCTCTCTACAGGGCTCCTGCATGGCCTGTGTCAAGGATGGCGACATGCAAAGCTCCAGCATGTTTTCTGTCAAGAATAATGACATGAAATCAATTCAGCAAGAAGACTCTTTCCCACCCGAGGAAATGGTCCACACTCTCCTATATAATAAGCAAATACAAACAAACAAAAAACCAGCCAAAGATGGTAAAAAGGGGCTTGCTGCGTAACAATCCTTTTGTACACTGTGAAGATGTGTTGCTCTCATTGGTTTAATAATGAGCTAACTGGCCAATAGCAAGGCGGAAAGAAGTTTGGCAGGAGAGTCAAACTGAGAGAACACTGGACAGAAGGGCGGGGTCACCAGCCAGATGCAGAGAAAAGATGTGCAGAAGTTGAGGTAATAAGCCATAAGCCACATGGCAGAACGTAAATTAAATAACTGTGGGTTAATTTTAGCTGTAAGAGCTAGTTAATAACAACCCTAAGCTATTGTATTGGCCAAGCATTTATAATTAATAAGTCTCTGTGTGGTTATTTGGGAGCTGGCTGGTGGAACAGAAACTTCCACCAACAGAAGCTGATCTACCTGTGGTAGAGAGAAAACCTCTGGGAAGAAAACAAGTCAAAAAGATTCAGGAATTGTGATTTTTCTGGAATTTTGGTTTTTGGGCTTTGTTTTTGTTTTGTTTTCTGTGTTCTTGTGTACACCTTGAAAACTATGTGATGAACTCAGAGTTTGCTGCCTCTGAAGAGAGCAGCCACGCAAACCCTCAAGAGTCAGTTAATAACTCCCATCAGAGAAGCCACAGGCTGCCGGTTCCTGGAAACTCACCATGAAGTCTGTGGTCGCCCCAGAGTTGGCATGTCTGAGGTAGACAGGGTTCACACTGAAGGTCTGCTGCAGCTTGTACTTGTCCTTCACCCTGTGGGTTTCCAAGCCGATATTAGAGGTGGCTGAGGTCTCTCTAAGGAAACAAGGCATTTCCACGTGCTCAGAGCGCAACTCACCAGAAGCCAGTACAGTCAAAGTGTACCATCATCCACTTAGAGGGATTAAAGGTGAACGAGTCAGCGTACTCGATGCCCTTCAGGAATCCCCGGAGCTCAGGGCACAGAAAGGCTGTCCCAGCATAAGCAGCATCGACGTGGAGCCACAGCCCCTCACTGGCACCTGAGAAAGCAAATGCCATCTGCTAGGAGGGTGCGTAAAAGAGCTACTACCAGCCAACCGAAAGGCATTAATCACCTAGCCAACACCATGGCAGGCTGCAAAGAGAAGATCCGGAAAAGGATGATGCACCCTGCTAAGGGAGTCAGCAAGGGTCATGGAGCTGAGATGATCCCGCATTGGTCTAAGGGGTAGAGTTGAAGCAGGCATTGCTGCCTCCTTATTTTTATATAGATTTTATGTTTTAAATAGAGCCTGCTTTGAATAGATTTCAGCATTACAAGTGAGAGAAGAACCCTTGAGACTTTTCCACAGTCTGGATGCTCCGTGTCCCTTAAAGGCTCATGTATTAAAAGCTTGCTCCCCCAGGTGGCTATGCTGGGGGTGAAACCTTTAAGAGGTGGAGCCTATCAGGAGGTCCCTGGATGTAGTTTGGGGAAGTGGTGGGACGCTCATCTCTCCCCTCTCTCCCACCCTGGTGTGTGCTGATTGGTTTTGCTCCAACATACACTCACATTTGGTGAGTCACTCTGAGCCCAATGGAGACAGGGCCAACTGATTGAGGACTGGAAGTCTCCAAAACTTGGAGCCAAAATAAATCCTTTATCTTTATAATTTCATTATTTGAAATTTTGTTATATTTATAATTGTTTTTAATTTTATTATTTTTATTTTGTTAATTTATTTTTATATAAAATTACAGTTTTATATAATATGACATTTAAATATTATTTCATTGTAATTTCATTATTTGTCACAGCAATGGAGAGTTGACTAATGCTTCCTCGAACATAATGCAAATACAGCATTTCTAGCTTTTCTCTCACCACTAGGAAAAGCCCAGTGACCTTGACCATGAGTGACTCTCATGACCTTTGATGATTTCCTTCATCACCAAATTGACCAATAAGTTATAATTCAGTGGACCTAGTTTCAGTGGAGATCATTCTAGCAAATATTTCAACCGTTATCCCTTATCTTCTTAGCCAGTGAGAACAGATACTTACAGATGGGGCCCAGTTCTGACAGCCTGTCAAATGCACAGACCCCAGTGGTCCCTAATGTTGCACAGACCTAGAGAGAGATAAAGAGTCACATGACACATTGAGCCTGATTAAAGATTTTCTCCCTGACATCATCTGCCATCTGCACCACACCCAGCACAAGCATATTTCACACTCTATTTTATCATAATTTGAGGAAGAAATCTACTTTACCCAGTAACCTATTCCACAAGCATGTACATTTAAAATGAAAGTTTTATCAGGTGTGGTAGTGCACACCTTTAATCCCAGCACTCATGAGGCAGAGTCAGATAGGTCTCTGTGAGTTCAAGGCTAGCCTGGTCAACATAGTGAGACCCTGTCTCAAAAAAACAAAGACGAAAGTTTCACAAAACAATACATGCTCTAGGTGCACAAATGCAACTGGATATTTTCCATTTCTTTTTAGCACTGGCTACAACCCATAAATTGTATTTTATAACACATCATGAAATAAGTCCTCAAGCTAGGTATTGTGGTACACGCCTTATTCCCAGCACTGGGGAGACAGAGGCTAGCCTGCTGTGGAATAATGCTCTTGTTCACTGTAAAGATTTGTCATTCATATTGTTTTAATAAAATGTTGAGATTGGCCAGTAACCAGGCAGGAAGTATAGGTGGGGCAACCAGACTAGGAGAATTCTGGGGAGAGGAGAAGCAGAGAGTCAGTCACCAGCCAGATGCAGAGGAAGCAAGATGATAATGCCTCACTGATAATAGGTACCAAGCCACATGGCTAAACATAGATAAGAATTATGGGTGAATTTAAGTCCTAAGAGTGAGTTAGTAATAAGTCTGAGCAATAGGCCAGTTTATAATTAATATAAGCCTCTGTGTGCTTATTTGGGACTGAATGACTGTGGAACAGAAACTTCCATTTACACCAGCCTGGTCTACAAAGGTTCTGGGATAGCCATGGCTACACAGAGAAACCCTATCTTTAAAAACAAAAACAAAAACAAAGGAAGGACACCTCATAATTTGTAAAACACTAAACGTAAGGGTTTTTCTGCTTCTGTTGGCAACACATTACTTACCAGGATTCTGTCAAAATCTCTTGCTTACTAACACCCACATTCTAGCACACTGTTCTTAAAGATACATTCTTGCTTACTAACATCCACATTCTAGCGCTGTTCTTAAAGATACATTCTGACTTACAAAGGCAGGCACCAAGCCCTGCTGCTTGTCTTCCTCAATGGCTCTCTGAAGAGCTTCTCCTCGGAGTGAGAAGTTGTCATCCACAGGCAGGAACCTCATCTTCACAAGGGAAATCAAGCCAGCCTTCTCCACTGAGGAGTGAGCCTACATGGGCCATGGAAAACAGTCCACAAAACGGTTGTCATGAGATCAGCAAGACTAGAAATAGCGGAAGACCAAGACTGAAGGGATTAAATGTCCATGTCTGAAACTGGCATTCCTTACGGTTTCTGGAGTCAATCCCCAGGTTGACCCTCCCTGAAACCCAGAATTCACAAGTGTAGATGACAATCGCACAGGAACTAGGCAACTTAACCTGGTCAGAGGCGTAGGCGACGAGTCGAGCGTTCAGAGCGGACTCGTTGGCATCAGGCTCAGACGGTTTCATTTCTAGGATTTTGTTCTTCCTTGCTGCCAGCAGGGCAATCAAAGTGGACTCACTGACAGTGCTCTGTAGTGGAGAGGGATGACCAATCCCATCAGCCTCTCTGTGTCCTGTTCCCCAGGTCTGGTCTCATG
>PVIU01000136.1:117942-221142 GCA_004026605.1 Ondatra zibethicus
GTGTGTGTGTGTGTGAGTGTGTATGTGTGTGTGAGTGTGTGTGTGTGTGTGATCACTATTAGTAAGGAAGTGGAGTGCTCTTTCCAAAGGGCCTCGGTCCTCCCTGACTCCCATACCTGTTCTGCATTCTGAAAGTAAGTTCACACCTACTACTAACACCTTTCAGAGTAGCTACAGAAACAAGAAAAATACTGTTCCGGAAACAAGCAAGAGAATGTCCCATTTCTTATGGATAGGTTTTCTCACCCTGTAAAAATCACGGAAAAGAAAAAACACACTTGGGGCCAGGAGTACATGTCAGTAGTAGAGGCCATATATAGCCTACACTCGGCCCTGTATTTCATCCCCAGCACAAAGAGAAGGAGAGGAAGAGGGAAAGACAGGGAGAGAAGAGACGGAATAAGAGAGGAGGGGAGAGCTCTGCTTTTCCCAGAATGAAAATGGAGTTTGATTCCACAAGGACAGAGAGAGCCCTGGCTTGTGCTGGTGATTTGGGTCAGGTTTTGTTTTCAATGGTTCTTGGCAACTTGGCCCTCTGGAAACTCATTTCTATCTACCAAACGAAGAGCAGCCACATTAAAGGGATTGCCCCTTAAGATAGACAAGGTTGCCCGAGATTTTTCTCCATACATGATTGTGGGGGTGGGTCCTGTGATAATCAGATGCTGAATTAATCTATTAGGCGATGTGCTGAAGACAGTGGTGCTCAGTGACTGTGGCAGAGGTGCAAGCTACACGGATGGTCAGGGATACGATGGCGATGGTAGTGGCGGTGGGGTGACTTTAAGGAACGGGAAATTGTGGGGAAGGATTCATCTTTACTTCCTGTGCCCGACCCCAGTGTGAGAAGGAATGCTGTCATCACAGGCACCTGCAAGACACCTCCTCCCTGGCTGCTGGGATGGTGGTGGAGGAAGTGCTCAGGGAGCCCCAGCATCTTCGCCAGCCAGTCCATGACGCTCATCTCCAGCTCTGTGCAGGCTGGACTGGAAGCCTGAAAAACGGAAATGACCCAGGGTACCAAGATGCCCCACCAGCCCCATTTCAAACGCCAGCCGCTCAGCCTCAATACCCACGGGAACTTCTGTAGAGGGGTCAAAGCCAGGAGGTCCAGTACACACACATTTGCCCCACCCATCCTACCCTTCCTTGTCAAAAAGGGCTTTGGATCCATGCTGCCCTCAATGAGATCAGTTCTCTGGGGCTCTACGAAGAAACAATCCAGGAATGACTGGCTTGAATCTGGCTCTCCGAGCCTCCTAAGACACCCCAGCTGATATTTTAAAACCCAAGGGAATATTTTTACTAAGAAATTACTGTATTCTTTCCCAAGATAGCAGCCCTAGTTGGGCTCTCCCCAACCTCCGGTGCACTACAAAAGTTCAAGAGATAAGAATGTTCCACAAGGCTTCTGGCAGCATTCAGAGCCCGGTAGAGCTTAAGGAAGTCCTGCAGCAGCATATCTCTGACTCTTCAGAGACAAGAGCCCAGGGGAAGTTGTGACTCAACAGGCGTCAAAGTGCCCTGTTAAGGTCACAAACTGTAGAAGTAACCAGATATCAATTCAAATCTCATCAGAGTCTGAATAAGCTCTGTGAATTTAGCAAGATAAATGGTTTAAACCTCTATTTCCTCATCTGTAAAATAGGGCCAGTACTCCTGATTCTATAGGATTAGATGAGATAATTTATATAAAGCTTAAGTTTAAGAAA
Source organism: Ondatra zibethicus (assembly GCA_004026605.1). Taxonomy (NCBI): domain Eukaryota; kingdom Metazoa; phylum Chordata; class Mammalia; order Rodentia; family Cricetidae; genus Ondatra; species Ondatra zibethicus. Next base: position 119,655 of record PVIU01000136.1, read on the forward strand.
ATACAGTCATTGTAATATTTAATGTTTTTATTTTTAATTAATAATCCATTATTAATGTTTGCTTAGACACGCCTACTCTTTCAGAGATAAAGAACAGAATCCATCTGTCCTGAGATGCCACCCCTACTATGTCCCCAAGTATCAGTAGTTACAGCCATTTCTACTCACCCATGTGAATCCTAAGCAGTTAATGGCATCGGCCAGCATATCTCCTAGCAGGGACGGCCAAGAGGTAAGGGCCGGATAGTAGGCGTGCATGTGGGGGCTTTGCCAGTGTACCACCTAGAGACAGAGCACACACACCACGATCACAGCTGGTACCAGATGGCACGCCTGGAAAGCTCTCTCCTCCTCTAGACAACCTCTCTGGTAAGGAAAAGCAACTCTTAAAATGGGGAGATGGTTTTCAGAGAGATGAGTAACACAGTCCATAAAAAGGAGTGCTCTTCGTCATTCTTTCTCTCCAAGTATCCCGGACTGAGCTAGCTCATCAGTAGAGGACCTTTGTACACACCGGAAAGAAACTCTAAGAAATGAAGGCTGCTGCAGTAATGCGGGATGTGGGACTCTCGCATTAGCCTCACGCTGATTCCCTGCCAGAAAACAAAAGGAAGCAGAAACCGGAAGGTCGGAAGAGCAAACAGCTGTCTCCTCGCAGATCTTGACAAAGTTTCTATTGTGTGTGGACCAGTGAGGTCTCTCTGGGAAGGGAGCTCCTGCTGGGAGTCAGTCAGATTTGTTCTAAACTGTCCTGGGCTTGGAGAGGTAAGAACAGACAAGAGAGACTAGCCCAGGAGTATGGGAGGTAACGCTAGGCTAACCCTGAGTCCACAGTCAGAGATATAAGAAGGGGCTGAACAACCGCGGGGAGTCCCTGCCTAGAGTAGACCACACACTCGGTGGCTCACACTCAGCGACCGTTCACCCGGCTGTCCTGCTTCCACCTGCATTTGTCTCTGAGTGAGGCTGTGTCGCCTGGCTTCTCATGAAGACATGACCCTCCAAAACCTGCTGATCCTTAGAAAAACCACCATGTTCTTTATGAGTCCTTCCTCAGCTCCTACGGCCCACTTTGATCCCTGAGCCAGAACAACTCTCAGTGTGAATGCACCAGTACTAACAACTCACGGGAGAGCGCCTCGGTGCACCATTCTGTTTTGTATGAACAAATCCTTGCAACCTTTGTAGTGCACACTGCAAAGTTCAAGGGCGCAGGATCCACGGCTACTCTTGCTCTCACTCGGCTCCTTGCTGATGCCATGTGAAGTCTGGGAACTTAAGCTCCAAAGCCCCGTGTTTTCCTCAGTCAACTTTGAGATCCATTTTCAATTTTTCTTAAAGGTGATCTCAAAATATGTGTGTACCTCAGATCCTTATAAAGCCAGGAACCTCTCCTGTACTTGCCATCATGAAACGATTCCTAGGACAGTTGGGTAGAGGCACATGAACAAGAAACCAGCCAATTGTAAGGTGGTAATATTAACGGGAAACTAACTACTGCAGGTAACAGAGACACCACGTAGCCTGACTCGACTCTCACTTCAATCTTCAACAAGCGGGAGACTTAGCAGGTGGTCCCGATAGCCTCTGCTTCCCATGCTTTTTCATATTTATCAATTCTCACAGTATTTCCATGAGGTTCCAGCCTCATCCCTGTGCTATTGATGTGAATGAAATGGAACTGGCAGAGAGAGGAAGCATCTCTTTGTCCCAAACATCATCCAGGCCCTGAGGCTGCCTGCTGCAGAATCCACCCAGACACCCAAGCAGAACGGTACCCAGGCCTTCCCTCACTGGGTTTCTGTCAGTCTCTAATAATATTCTTTCCTTTTAATTTTTAAATTATGTTTGTGTGTTTCTCTCTCTCTCTCTCTCTCTTTCTCTCTGTGTGTGTGTATGTCTCTGTGTGTTTGTGTGTATGTGTGCCTTTGCAGGTCTGAGGGAGTCAGTTCTTTCCTTCCACCATGTGGGTCCCAGAGTTTGAATGGCCTCAGGCTTGCCAGCGAGATCCTTTTCCCACTAAGCTTGCTTGCTCTTCTGCTCTCATTTTTTTTTTTTTGCCAAGATTGGAATTAAAACAAAATGAAACTTTTTCTTCTCAGTGACTAGGAAATGGCAGGAAGGAAGAACCATACAGTTTTCAATGAAACGCAAAGGGCCAGCTAGTTCTGGACTGACTCTTAGGGGGCTAGCACCGCCTGGAAGATGAAATGGAAGATTCTCGTTCTCACTGTGCTTAGAGACCTCACTTGGAAACAAGAGAAGGGTTCCATCCCCTGGCACTATCAAGATGCAGTTATCAGTTCTTGTAAAATTATCAGATGAGATAAGCCAGAGGTGACCTTATCAAAGCAGACAGACCTCCAAATCCAGAAATAAGCCTCCTTGGCCACGCCCCCCGGAAACTGTTGCCTCTCCTTACCTCCTCAGCAGCGCTAACAGTTGCTCTCAATATCAATCCTAATGACAGTTAGTCCCTGGGTGACAGCAGCACAGAATGAAATGGGTGAGATAATCTTATCGAGGAACTAGGCCTTTCAGGAAAAACTTGCCCTTCGCGGAGTTTGAGTTTTCTCATCCTGGCTTCTAGATGCATCCTGGCTTCTAGACTTGGGAAACTGATGGGCGCAAACCTCAAGTCAACACTGGGAGAAGTGTTTAGACACACACAGGTCAGCACCAGAATGTTCTAAGCAGAGAGACTCGGGGGGCACTGGGTTTATGGAATGAATGTTGCCGGGTCAGGTCCAGTTTGGGGGTCTTAGTCACTTGGCATGGAGGTGTCGGAGTATGAGGAGAAAGCAAAGGGTTAGTTGACTCACGCTGAAATCCTAGATCTGCCTCACAGGACCTGAGGCAAAATAAACTCAGAGCCTCAGTTTCCTTGTCTGTCAAATGGGTCACTAGGAGGACTAAATGAAACAGCTCATCATGGGCTAGTGTAGAGCAGGGAAAGGAACTGGGGTGATCTTAGCAGGGGCACCTCAAGAGGACTACTCATTCCTGGTGACTAGGGATGCCCTCAGAGCCCAGGGCAGTGAGTTCCAGCTCAAGCCTCACGCATCAGTCAGCTTCCCTCTATCTGGTCCCTGCCCAAGCCACCATCACCGAAGGCTGCTCCCTCCTCTATCATGGGGCGTATTAGTTATTCCAGAATAGCTCTTTGCTGTCCCTAAGAAGCAGCTCAATCACCAGACCTCCCTGCTGGGAACGATAGAGGAAGGAGCAGCTGACGGGGCTCACAGCTGCCTTCCAAGCCAGCAGCTAGGGTGCTCCCAGGGACTGACATTCTCTGTTTGGTTCCATCCATTTGGTAAGATTTCAGAGATTGGATAGGCAGTTCCTGGACCTGTCTATTGGGATGCAAGCACTGTCCCTGGCCTCTGCTCTTCTTCCTTGCTCCATGGTTGTCCCTTTTCTTCAAACCAGTCTTTACGTCCCCATCCATCTCATGAGCTGGTGGCTCCTCCCCACCAGCACTACAGGTCAGCACTGACATGTCCTGCCACACTGACGCAAGTGAAAGTTTCTTAGGATACTGCCCATCCCTGTTGTACCCTGAGATTTAGAGTCTGCAGTTGCTATATCTCACCCCAGGCATGATGATTCGTTCAATGTCCCCAAAGATGCTGTCCCAGCTGTCGGGTTCCTCAGGAGCACTCACAGGTAGCTGGGCTCGCAGGTACCCAGGCTGTACATCTGGAACCACCTGCCTCTCCCGCACAGTGCTCAGGTACCGGCAGATATAATCCACCATCTCTTTCCCTGGACAGGAGCAGAGGAACCAGATCACATTTCCTTGGGTTATGCATGCCTGTCCCTCTTGGACCCCATCAAAAGACTTGGTTAAATTAGATGGATTCTTGGGCCGGGTAGATCTGATCCCCAACAGGACAAGGAGGGGGGTGATATGAATGACTGATGCAAAGAGCCTGTGAGAAACAGATGAACAAATGGGGAAAGTCTGCAAAACACAAAACTTCAGCAGCAAAGTGAAACATTTCTTCTCTTTCCCCTTCCTTGCTGGTGTGGTCTACTCTCCCCTTGTTTTCTTCCCAGAAACAGAATAGCTATTAATTCATTAACTTAAAGGCTCACACAGAGACTCAGTAGCTCTTTGAACCACAAACTGGTTACACATTCTCTCTCTCTCTCTCTCTCTCTCTCTCTCTCTCTCTCACACATACACACACACACACACACACACACACACATACACAATACTCTCATACTAGCTCACACACACATGTACTGTGCTCTTTGTCAGTACAGATGGAAGCTTCAAGGCTCAGCTCTTATGAAAGGAGAAAACATCTTACTAGACTCATTAAATCAACACTCATCTTTTTTGCACTTGGCAACATCTTTTGAGTGTGAATGAAGCCGTAAGTTTGCACACACACACACTAATGTCACATACACTTTCTGAGGTACATGGAATATGTCTAAAGCACAACCAGGAACCCAGAAAAGCTTGTGAACTAACCTGGAGCCCAAAGATGTGCGACCCCCAACTCCCTGATGCTGTCCCTCAGGGCTTGTAACACACCTTTCATGTTCAAATAAATGTAGCAAATGATTGAAGACCAGATAAGAAGAATTTATTACAGGAAGTTATTCTATCTTCCCTTTCATTTCTTCAGGGGTCTCAGTCTTCAGAGGCACTCTCTCACAATCACTCCCTTCCCGCCACCCTTGTGTTGTGCATCTCCCAGCAACAACTGGAAACCCTGCCTAAGCACCCTCCTCTCCTTCCTGGCTTACTCTCTATATCAGCTTACGCAAAGTTCCCGCACACAGAACCAAGCCTAGACAAAACGGAGGGGTCAGGGCACTTGACTCCTTCAGCCCTCCGCAGCCTTGGGCACCACTGCGGGGTGCCCAGCAGACAAAAGAGAGCTGCCACTCCTCCGCAGGATAAGGACCCTAGCTCTCAGCTAAGTGCACCGTTGAAAGGCAGTGTGACACTTTAATACACAATGCCTGCCAAGGCTGATAGCCACTTATCGCTAGGGGAGAAGAGAGGAAAGGGTAGATTTAAAACAGGAGATAACCTTAAAGCCAGGAAATTTTAGGCAATCTGCCCCGGTAGTGGAGATGAGACTGTTAGAAAATTATAAAGACACTCAAAATTCTCTTTTGTCACATAGGCTTTTAAAAGAACCTTTAAGTTAAAGTACTAAATGGAAGAAGCAGGACCAAAGTCATCATAGTCACAAGTGGCTTTGAGAGACATGTCCTCCTAAAAATTTCCTTTAAGTAACTACCCATTTCCCCTCTGCAAAACAGAGTAACTGTTTGGTTTTGCTTTTTCACGGAAACCTGTATACAAGTGGGCACTTGGAGAATACTTAGGAAGTGAACACTAAGAGAACAAACCACTTCACACAGAGGAATGAATATTAATTGTACTAATAAATATTTGGGACATTGTTTTTTCTATTTCATTGAATGGATCACAAATGCAAATAGTCTGTTTTGTGGGCAGGTAGAGAGAGAACAAAATGCAAGACACAGGCAGCGTACATGAGGAACAGAGAAAGGGGGAACCGCTTAAAACTCTAATCCACATCCCAGTTGGGGAGAAACTGAAGGAGCGCTGAGGACAGCTCTCCAGGCAATTCTAACAATCGCCTGCCCCCCCCCCCCACCGGCAGCGGTTTCCACAACCTTGCCTCAGGGAAGACCCACAGGGTCCCCATCACTCACCTCTAGCTCGGTATTCATGGGGTTCCATCATCTCCCTTGGCTTGCTCCTCCTGGCAGACGGACCGGGAAGACTGTGGAAGGCAGCTAGCAGTCTGGCTTCTTATCCACTACTCCTCCGTGCTGTGGACTCCCTGGCAGCCAGCGTGCCTCTTATTTAAAGAGTTCTCCATGCTCCTACTTTAGCCCCGCCCCCTAAAGTCCCTTCCTGCAGGCTCAATTTCAGCTTCTCTTCTCCCAATCCTTCTTGATTAGAACTTTGATCAACAGATCCAGAGGAAACTGGTTTTTAAACCAATCAGGGCATCTACCAACCCACGCCCACAAGCAACTCCAGGTAGATAAGCAAAAAGAGTCCTCCATCATTTCTGTCCCTGCGTTCAGTAACTAGAGGCCCCTGCCTCGGACAAAGGTTGGAGTTCAGGGGCCAGAACAAGGCCAAGGGCATTCACAAGAAGTGGCACAGATAACTAGGTTGCTCCTCCTCTGGCTTCTCTATGAGGTGAGGGACGAGCAGGCTCAGCGAAGCCCCCAAGCAGCCAGGCTGAGTTCAGGAGGGGTCAACAACAGGCAGGAGCTGGCAATGGATACAAAGGGTTATTTTTTCCATTACTACATAGTACTTGTTCTGGCTTTGCCTGGGCTACAGTTTAACCTAACATAAGACAGGCAAACGGTAGAAAACCCCTCTTTAAAAATAAAAGCACCTCTGGAAGAAGAGATTGGAAGACTTTGGAGTGGCTGAGCACTCAGGGCTCCCTGAAGGATGGCACCCAGAGAAGGCAGCTCCACAGCCCATGTGCTGCTCTTTCCCTGGCTGTAGAGTGTACCCTGCATCATAGCCTTGTGCTCAATGAGAGGTGTGTTTGCTATAGTTCTATGAGCCATCCTGGAAAAATAATTAAGTCCAAGAAGGCTGTGGGAATCCAGTCTATAGCATGTAGTTCGCAAACACAAGCAGTAAAGTCCTTCCTGGCAACCTGTGTCTGAGGTCGGAGCAGACTCGTAAGATTGAGTCTTCACACTCCAGGACCTGACAATACAGTGTCATAACTGGGATTGAATTAGAGGTCATACAGTTGGTGTCTGCGAGGGATCCTTTGGTATACAGGGAAAATGCCACATGTAGGAAAGAGAAAGGGGCAGTTGTTTTGCCAACAAGAAGTTGAAAAGGGGAACTAGAGAATCGGCTCAGCATGAAGAGCACTGGCTGCTTTTCCATGGGACCTGGATTTGCCCTTTCCAGCACTCATGTGGCAGCTCACAGCCGTCTGGAACTCCATTTCCACGGAATCTGATGTCCTCTTCTGGCCCTGCGGATACCAGACATACATGCAGGCTCATAAGCCACAACTTCCTGGTCCTCAGAGTCCCATCCATTTATGCCCAGTGAATAACCTTGATCGGCTGCACTCATCTGTAAACCAGGGATCAAAGTGAGGCATTCTCGGCTGGCTGGAGATTTTTAATCGAATCACAGATATGAGATCATATGGGCGGGAGAACAATTCTATATCTGTCAATTATGTTTTAAATAAACGCTGGTTGGTTGGTAGCCAGGCAGGAAGTAGAGGTGGGAAAACCAGACAGGAAGTAGAGGTGGGACAATGAGAACAGGAGTATTCTGGGAAGAAGGAAGCTCTTTCCTCCCCAGTCCTTCCCAGACCACAGAAGAAGCAGGATGTGACCTGCCCCTCTGAAAAAAGTACCGAGCCATGTGGCTGACATAGATAAGAATAATGGGTTAATATAAGTTATAAGAGCTAATATGAAGCCTGAGCTGGTGGGCCAATCAGTTTATATCTAATGTGGACTCTGGGTGATTTTCTTTGGGGTTTACTGGCTGTGGGAACTGGGCAGGACAGAAACCCCAACAAGCCGGCCCCCATGTTACAAGCATAGACTCAGGGAAACCCAGGAAGAGGTAAGAATCAGGAAGTGAAAAGGAAAAAGACTGGTGATTGGCTGTCATCTTGATGAATCTGAGGTTTCAAAACTCACAGCTTCTAAGCCCAGCTGCTATGCTCAGTCTGTGTCGCGTGTGCCAGGTCCCAGACATCTCCCGCCCTAGTGGCCTGTCACTCCCAATAGCTGCCTCTAAAAGACCTTACTTAGCTCCTAACTCCTACCAACACCAGATGCAATGTGGGTGAACTAAAAATTCTCATCACTGTTACTCTTCATAGATATTACAGAAAGCAGTTTGATAAAGTCAAGTAAGGCCTCACTATCCGAGAGTAACAAGTCAATTGTAAGACAGTGTAGAAAGCCAACACATGAACTTAAAAATCTAATATGATGACGTTCATTATGATATAGTAGGAAAACAAACTGGAAGTGATATTTCTATACCTAGAAACATGCCATACATACACAAATAAATATAAAAATATTTTTGAGAGGAAATCATTCTACCAATAAGATACACTCACTCCTGTTTATTACAGTATTAGTCACAATAGCCAAAGTACAAGGCTGCTATCACAAAAACACAACTCCCACTACAAAGGGAGTAAGAGAGCTTATTCCAGAGCCAACATGGGTGATCATGGCCCCAGGACCTAGGTTTAGCTTCCTCCAAATACCATTCCTCAGTGAGGTAGCAGTTTCATGAACTTTTCATAGAAATAGAACAAAGAAAGCCATAAATCAAGACACTTTTCAAACACATCAGTAGGCGGGTTACATAGCAAGACAGACAGAACACTGCTATAGGCCTCAGATTTGAACTTAGTCTTCTGATTGGTGGCAAACTAGGGTTTTGCTAATACATTCTGAAGGTTTTTAGCCATTAGTCACAGGATGCTAGGTCTGACACAGAGGTGGGCAAGAAACGGCTATTTACGGGGCTAAAGATAGCCCAAGATAAGTTGGGATTAGGCTCCGGACTTGCAACATCCCAAACTCCCCACAGCCACTGCGGCTGTAACCAACTAACCAGCCTTGTGGACTCAACATCTTTTCAGGAGTTGTGGCTGCAGCGCCAACCCAGATGCCCTTCAGTAGGAGCAACAGAACATGGTGTAGTAACACAGTGGACTATCACACTGTCATGAAGAAGAATGCAATGTTGCCATTTGCAGCGATTTGCAGTGATGTGGGAATAACAGAGGAAATGTTGACGGAGATATTGACACAGAAAAATAAGAACCACGTGTTCTCTCGCTCGTGTATGGAAACTGGTAAGTCTGATTGGTACAATATGGAATGGAATAGCGGACATTAGAGATGGAGGGGAGAGGACAGAGGGAACAGGAAGAGATTAAGGAAAGCTTTAGGGACAAGGAAAGGTGCTGAACAGAAGTGAGACAGGACAGCGATCCTGGGCCGAAGAATGATGGAGAGCCACGAACACTGTACGTGCATGTAGTACAGAAAAAGCATCCACTTAGAACCTCGTTAATTTTTACAGATCATGTGTGTTAGAGAAGATGTAAATAAGGGCCAGGGGTGTGGCCCACGTGCTAGAGAGCTTTCCCAGCACGCGGAACCCTGGGTGCAAACCTGAGCACATGAGCCAGTCAGGTGATGGCCACAGCGCCTGGACAGAGGAAGCATGAGGATCAGTCGTCCCAGGACAGCGTGTGACACAGCGGATTCCCAGGCTAGTCTGGGAAACAAGAGACCCTGTCAAAACCAGACAAAAATAACACGTTTTTTAAAAAAATCAAATAACATATGAGCCAGAGAGATGGCTCTGTTGGTTAAGGTACTTCCAACCTTAACCTGGCGACCTGGGCTTAATCCCCTAGGACTTGCATGGTAGAGGAAAGGAACTGACTTCTGAATTCTACACACATGCTGTGGCACAAGCACATACATGCACACGCATGCACACATACACATAGTAAGGTCAGGGAGAGAATAAATAAATGTAAAAAAAAATACTGTTCAACCAAAAATTATCAATATACCGAATGATAGCACTAACAAAGTTAAGAACCATACAAAACTACCCTTTATTTCTGAAAACCAATGATGTAAACCTGTAATCAGAGAACCGAGGCTATAGCTCATGGTAAGGTACTTGCCTAGCAACACACCACCACATAAATAAATCAGTACATGCCTGACAGACTGAACACTTCAAACTTAGGCTAGTGGTTGAGTGGTTGTCCCTTAGGAGACTGGGAGGAAATGGGACTAGGGACTGGACAAAGAGATGACAGCCACATAAAGTGGCATCCACTTCTTAAAGGAATGGAAACAGACAGGGCAAACCTAAGATTCATTAGATCTGGGTAAGAGCTTTGTGTTTAGTTTCTTCTGTGTGCTTTGAAGTTTTCATCAAAGAAAAGCAAGAAATTGATGTACAGTTTACTCCTAGAAAGATAATAAACAGACCGAATAACGTCTCAGTATGTGATGCTTGTTAGATTTCTGTTTCCTCCTGGCCACCTGCCCCAGCTAAGCTTAAGCAACCATTCTAGGGTGTTGGCAGCTCTGCTGCCATCTTAGGAGCTCGCTTTGTAACCTAGTGGGGACGGAAGCATGCTTAGACTCTGGCCACCATTAGAAAAAGACCAAAGGCCGGGCAGTGGTGGCACAAGCCTTCCATCCCAACAGTCGGGAGGCAGAAGCAGGAGGATCTCTGTCAGTTCAAGACCAGTCTGGTCTACAGAACGAGTTCCAGGACAGCCAGTGCTACATAAAGAAACCCTGACTCAAAAGAATGAAAAAAGAAAGGAAAAGACAGAAAAGGAGAAAAAGTAAAAGCTGCTGTTTTCTGAGCTGGACACAGCACGTGGCTTGTTTCCACCTAGAAGCTGGGTCCACTCTTTGGCTAGGAGGCAGCAGTCCACCCTTACTCTGACACTAAACACTGGGTAGAAAAGATTGGAAATAAAGGCAGTTCCCAGGAAGACTAAGGATTTCTGTAAAGAGACTATAGTTTCACTCAAATGTAGCTTTCTTAAAATACAGTATGTTTCTATAGAGATCCACAGTTCACATTTAATTCTTTAGCATTATGATGGAAATGGAAAGGATAGACCAGTCAGGAAAAACAAATGCTTTAACTGGTGAACTAAAGTGTATGAGAGAATCATTCTCTTATAGCAGTCAAGGTATTTAAATAACCCATGACATTCAACATGGTAATCCACATGCTCCGCAGTAAGGATGGAGCTGTCTTATGCGGTAGTGTATATATATTTTAAAGGAATAAAATTCATCGTATATTAACTCCGCATATGAGATCAGAACTATTCAGATAAGGAAAAAACCAAGCGAGCAAATAGTAAAATACAGGGGACAGCACCTTAAGAAAGTTGGTTATTGTGTGACTGCCTCCTCCTAATTGAAGCATTCTGCACTGGATTCAAGAAAACTTAAGGAGACACAGCCCTACAAAGCCCAACAAGTTACCAGGATCTCGACTTCCACTCCCAGGAGAGAGTTCAAAAACAGCAGACAATCTCGGGGGTGTTGGATGGGGAGAGACCCTCAGGAGTGCGACCTTCAAGCTGTTCCCACAGCTCCAGGCACGCAGCTTTGGGAAGTCGTCACCCATGCTGGGTGGCTTTTTGGTAATGCAGTAGATTTGAGTCAACCATACCCCTGCTAGCAATGCCAACAAACCCATTGGTTCACTAAGCAAGACTTCAGTGGAACCGTCTCTTTGGTCTGTTGCTGGTGTCCTATTTGGGGTGAACAACGTTTGTTCCTGTCTCCCCCCAGAAGTCAACACAAAAAGCTCTCTTTCCTTTCAGGAAAGCAAAAGGGATTTTTCTTTGTTCTTTCAAGTGATATTTATCTAAAAAGTGAAAGGCCTAGGAACTGTATCCAGAGTACATTCCATATTTTGTTATCACTTATTTTTATTTAAGTAAAAATATTTTTAGAGAAGTTTAAGGTATCAAGTGAGCAGAAGACACAAGGCCACTTCTATTATCTGCACATACAAAAAAAATTTAAGAAGTCACAAAAATATTGGTATTCAAATTTTAACTTGGAACTAGCACATGGCTAGTGATAATGCCATGTTTTTCGTGGTAGTCTAGAGAGCAATCTGAGGATGAACCAGGAGTGCTTGCGTCAAAGTAAATCTATGTGCATCAGGTGTTCCCATTTAACACAGAAAAAAAATAAATATCAAGCATGGCTTAAAACTACAACAGATTTGTTATCTATAATGAGATCCAAGTACAGTAAATATTACTTAATGAACTGACAAGCCTATTAGCGAATCAATTCCTAAGTTGATTTGACAAGAGGAAAGGGTTATTTATTCAGTAGGAACCAGGTGAATAGAAAAAAAATTAGTTTTCCTGTTTCCTGTATGAGCCCAAATACTAATGCTCTGGGAGCGTCTCCATGTGCCACAAGGGTTCCTTGAACTGCTTTGTGGTTTTATCTAAAAATCTTCCTTCTCGTTGTATTTTTACTTTGAGTCAAGTGTCAAGGTCTTCCCAGTATTAAAAAGCATAGTGTAGGTCGAACCGTGAGTAGCACAAAGAGAAGTCTCCTCAGAATCAAGCCCTGTATCCATTTCTGTCGCTGAGTCGGTGTCTGTTTTAGGATTTCTTCCTATTGTCAGTAAACATCACCACAAACGATGACAGTCAACATATCCTGGCACAGGCTTTCCTTTAAGCCCATGCTTTAAACAAATATTTATATATAGATCTTTTTATTGCAGACGGGAATTTGTTCACCTATTTCCTCTTGATTCCCACATCAGAAACGTTGTGCTACTGTCAAGAGAGCTCTCTCACCTTCCCACCACCATCAAGAGACAGAACGAGCTGGGGCAGGGGAGGAGACTTAAAGTGCAAGCACGAGAACCTGAATGCCATGCAGAAACCACATTTCAAAGCCAAGTGTGGAGGCTGGAGAGGTGGCTCAGCGCTTAAGAGCCTTTGCCGATTTTTCAGAGGACCTGGCTTCAGTCCCCAACTCACAATGGCCTGTAACTCCAGGTGATACAATGCCCCCTGCTGGCCTCTGTGTGCACTGCATGCACTTACATACATAGAGGCAAAGCACCCAAGCACATAAAATAAATATAAACTTAAAATCTTTTTTTATTATTATTTTTAAAGCAAGCGTGAGCCTTCAAGATGGCTCAGAGAGTAAGGGCACTTGCTACCAAACCTGGTGATCTAGTTAGATTCCAACCAACTTCAGCACACATACATTGGCATGAGCATGAACATATAGGCATGTATGAGCACATGTGCACATACACACAAACAGATTTCATGTCCTCTGGTCTCCACACACATACAAACATGCCTGCACAAATATGCACACACACCATACTGGATCATTCTTATGAGCTCAGTATCTAGAGAATACAAAAACAAAGGAACAAACAAACAAACAAGCATAACCATTCTGGGTGCACAGCAAACGATGAAAATGAAACAGAGAGCTCGTTAGGCCCTGCAGTTAACGGCTTCACTCTTGCATAGACTCCTGCAGAGAAAGGCTGGTCTCAGGCACTTGTTTATGCACAAATGGGAAAAGTCAGCACGTGGCAACCAGACTGCTAATTGCAAACCCATCTTTGTGAACTGGAAAACAATTGTAGATTTCTGAATATTTTTATTTCATATTTTGTCAGTTACTTTCGTCCTCAATACAGAACAGCACGGAAGCTTTTCCAGCCTGCCTGAAAACTGTTAAAGAGGGGCAGGGGAAGGGAGGGCCATCGCGTTTCCATTGCAGATTCTCGGCTAAGGATTGCTTTCTCAGCAGTGAGTCAGATGAAGATTGAGACTCTGAAAACAGTGAACATCTCACGGCTACTGGAATCCTGGTACACCGCAACCAATTGTTTTCTCACATCAATCGGCTTGCTGTTATTATTGGAGATCAAAATTACACCCTTACCACACTTTCCAGCTGGGAGTAAAAGCGGCAGAATACAGCAGCTGATGCTCTTTCTGTACCACCTTGAGGCTTTGCGGAGCTAATCTAATCTGGGAACAAAACTGCACTGGCCACTGCTTGAACACAGTGGCCTCTCTGCCCCAACACTGCCTGTCCAGGAATTAAATGTGCACCAGCTTTCTGCTTAGCACTAATCACTACACAAACCCAAGCCGCATATTCTCCAGTGACCTCTGACCGAAAGCAAGCAGCTTCATGATGCTGAAACGTGGTTCGCATTTTTAAACTAGCATTACACATTTTGCTTTCGTCCTGCTGGAGACTGAATCCAGAGCCCCGTGTATATCAGGTAAGCATTCCATCCCTGAGCTATAGGCCTAGCCCTAAAATCTAGTGTTAGATCACTTAACATTTATGTAAAGATGGTGGAGGGATACACCTGTTGTCTCAGCTACCTGGTGTGAATTCAAAAGTTCAAGACCAGCTAGGTTGAGACAGTGAGAGATCTCTCTTCATGTTTGTCAAACCCAAGTGTGCTGCGGAATAATCCTTTTGTATCCTGTGAAGATTTGTCACCTGGATTGATTTAATAAAACACTGATTGGCCGGCAACCTGGCAGGAAGTATAAGTGGGGCTATCAAACTAAGGATGCTGGGAATGAGGGCAGAATGACAGGGAGAGAAATATGGGTTAATTTAGATGTAAGAGTTAGGTAGTAAGAAGCTAAGCTATTGGCCGAGCATTTATAATTTATATTAAGTCTCCCAGTCAGTTATTCGGAAACAGCTGCTGGTTATTTGGGAGCAGGTGGTCGGGACAGGAAAACTCCGCCTACACGATGGTAGTGGCCCGTGCTTATGGCCCCAGAACTATGTAGGCTGAGGTGGGAAGGTCATCAGAATTCATACGCTGGAGACCAGGCTAGAAGCGAGGTTACATCTCGAAATGAATAAACTTAGTGTCAAATTTAGAGAAACGCCGGAAGGAATTCTCTTCCTTACAGTCTTTTCATATTTGTCATGGAGACTTCCTGTGCTCTCCAGAAAAGCAGCAGACCCTTTATTACCTTACCTCATGTAAGGATAACCTGGGTGAGAACCATCACCTTCCCAAGGAGTCAGTCCCTCTGGGGGATTTTAAGGCATGTTTTCATATGGCAGAATGTAGCTCGGATTATGTGTGTGACGGGATTTGAACCAGAGTCCAAAAGCACTAAGGACCTGCTCCACCACCTAGTTCTATTGCCCATGTTTTACTGTGAGAGGAATGTACAGTCAAAACACGAGTCTGCACTGAGCATATGTGGAAAGATATTTAATTGTAAAATAGAAAAGGAGGCCAGAGTACAGTCCTGAAGGTAATTGGTTCTTTATACAGATCATCTAGAGTAGTTTTAGGGTTAAACGTTTTCATAAAGCAATAAAACAAACAAAAAAAATAAAGAGCTTGAAGTTACATTTTACAAAACAGAATGGAAGAACCTGCCAAATGTCCACACACTGTGGAATGGACTTTGTTGTGACGAGACCGAGCTGCAACACAGGCCTGGAGCTTCACAGGGAATAGCGGAAGTTACATTAGACGTATCTATAGCATCACTGAGTACAAAAAGTTCCTGTTCTACATACAAAAGCAATTTTCCATAAGAATAATTTCTTGGGTGGGGGGAGTAAGTCCATGAAATATTTCAGAAACCCAAATGCACTGAGTTTGCCAAAAACATTATCTTAAAATCCAGCGCCTCAAAGTGCTCACGTGGAAGTCATGATGGAAGGCACAGAATAGTCTCACGTCCCCATCATGGAATTTTCAAAAAAGCATAGATTTTGCAGATTCACGTTCTCTTGCAAGCTGCTCCTTCCAAGAACATTGTCATGGTTGCCAGTTAACCCAGCTGCTTACTTCCTTTCAGTGGCCGACAGAACGACAGAGGTGCCTTATATATTTCCTGGTAACTTTCATCGTCTTTGTGGGAAACATATCTAAGCAAGGGATGCATCTTAAAATCATAGAACATGCAGAATATGTACAAACAAAATTTTAAAAATATTTGCTTCATATACATGTAAATCTACTTGCGTGTAGCTGAAATTGAACAAATATAAAATTTCTACTTCCTAAAAAATGTTTTCAGTGAACCTGAGACAACTTAAAAGCTGTACAAAAGTTCCTGGGAGAAATCTCTTTGCAGAGTTATTTCCAGCATCAGTCCACCATAATTAGTACACATTTGGTCTAACCGACAACAACCACCCTTTGAACTTCTGTTTCTGAGATACGAAGTCTGTACCCAAATCAAGAATTGCCTGTAACAGTGCCTTACTATGGTTTTTGGATCTCCTCAACAATCTTTATCAATTCATTTGTAACTGTAAAAAAAGAAACAACCAAAAAACTATTTACAGAATTCAGTTTTAAATACATTTCACAAGTTCTAAAGTTTTATATTACAAGAATTCAGAGCTCATGGCTTAAGTCCCATTATCAATCTGCAGTATTTTCTATTATTCAGTACTCCTGTGGCTGTGTCTTTACTGTGTGCAGTTCAAGACTGCATTCTTTCTGGACAAAAGGTAAAATCAAACTCATGTTCGCGTCAGGTGGCTAGACAGCCTCTTTGCTGGTCTGGAGGCGCGTCATGGCCTCCAGCTTCTGCCTGTAGGCCTCCGCCTCCTGCTCCTTCTTGAGCAGCTGCTGCCGGTACTTCTGTGCCTCACGGTTTGCCTCGTCCAGCTGTTTCTGAAGTGCTTCTCTCTCCTAATTTAGAAAAGAAAATCGTGTTTTCAATTTTTGCACAAATATATTAACATAATCATGTGCCCTTCAAAAAATACAAGGAAGACAGACAGACAGAACGCTGTGCAGTGGCCACAGCAGCTGCAGGCACCTCCAGGACGTTTTCATCTGTTCCACCAATTCACAGGTACCTCCCCAGTTTTGTTCTCTGTATTAGGACATAGAGATTACTCTCTAATTTCAAGAAAATTATTTCTAATTTATAAATAAGAATATCAGACATAAAATGTGCACCTGTTCTCTTATGTACTGAAGAAAGTAACAGAAGACTTAAGAGGAAACTATGTAAACACACCTTATCTCTCCTCAGAAAACCACCACACAGCTGAGCCCCTACCACACGGCTGAGCAAAGGCAACTCCACGACTCACTTCTCACGTGTCAGGCTATGAATGAGAAAAGTAATGCTCAGAAATGATGCAGCCTTCCCAAGAACACCACGAGAATTGGGTTTATGGTACTCAAGTGTCACTGATTTCAGAACGACCCATGCTCCTCTACACTACCAAGCCAAACACCTGAACTTCATCACAACAGGTGCAGGTCCAGACTTGTGAAGTCGTATGGTGGGCAATCCATGAAAGGCAACTCTAACAACTTTCTACTGCTAAACAGGTATAAAATCTTTAAATCCCCAGTTATTGAGAACCAGTATATATAAACCCAGTTCAATTAAAACAGTTTA
Organism: Ondatra zibethicus; assembly: GCA_004026605.1. Taxonomy (NCBI): domain Eukaryota; kingdom Metazoa; phylum Chordata; class Mammalia; order Rodentia; family Cricetidae; genus Ondatra; species Ondatra zibethicus. Next base: position 136,679 of record PVIU01000136.1, read on the forward strand.
CTTGTTTCTTCTCTTCACTGCACCTCTATTATCAAGGAGAAAGAGACCAACACTATAAAGAACCCTTTCGTATACCTGTAGTAAGCACATGGAGAAAACCTAATCCTAGTCCCAGGCTCAGGGAAGTTTCCTATCTCAGGAATGGAGTAACCTCATCACAAAGACCTATGATCCGCTAGTGAGGCAGGAACCTGAACACAACTTAATTACAGAAAAGGCCAGGTCTACATGGAGCAAGCCCAGAGGGAGCAGAAGGTGAGGGAGGTTCTTGAGGAGTCTGAGCATCTCCTCCTATATATCCACTGCCTCCTGACAAGGCTCATTTTAAGTGCCCAAAGACTGCCTGTGCTTTACTGCTCAATCGCCCCTACCAGCAGAAACATGCAGCCCTCCCTCATCCCACCCACTGTCCTAAGCTGAGAATAAAATTAGGTTTAGTATTTTTTCTGATTCTTATTGCTCCACCAGATATGGGAGCAACTGAGAAGTCCAAGAAAGGAATGTCTTTTATTTCCAGTTTCAGCAATATCAGGTCCTACCCTAATACCTTACATAGCTGCTTCCCTTCTCTCAGGACCTTCCAAGATGCTAGGAAAGATGGCAACCAGAAAGATGAAAGTTGGAAGAATCAAGCCTCAGGGAAGCAATCAACACTAGAACTGGCTGTGACCTATGCAGGACTCTGAGCTTGCCAACGATCAGAGGTAGAGGTGAAAGGTAGGGGCCTGGTTGTGTTTCCCTGGGAGCAAGACCTATGAGGAGCGGGCTTAGCTTGCTTTGACAGCACATATACTAAAACTGGAATAATGCAGAGATTATCATGGCCCTTGCACAAGGACAACACACAAACTCAAGAAGCATTCCATAATTTTCCTCCAGCTCCAGGGGAATCTGATGCCTCTGACCTTGTCAGGCACCAGCTCTGTGGATGCACACATACACATAACTAAAAAAAATAATGAAAATAAATCTTTTTAAGTTTAGATGTGTTAAGAAATAAGACCTTTTGTTAGTCAATGTTTTGAATATACATAAAATTTTCCTCAACTGCATAGGAAATATTAGAACAAACTGCCTATAAGGGATCATCTAGTATTAGTTATTTATTAACACCTGGCATTTGCAAGGAATTTACTATTACTGTAGAAGACGAAGGCAAATAGAGTGAGACAAATAGTGTAAAGTGAAATGGCTTAATCCTATCTTCCTTATCTCACTTCACACACACACACACACACACACACACACACACACACACACACAGGTGCACGCACGCACACACATCACCCAGCTGGGGTCAAACACAGAACCTCACAGATTCTAGGCAAGTAGTCAATCACTGAGAAGTAAGAAAAATACATTTTAACACAAATAAATTAATAGTTCCCTTTCACCTATTGGGCCAAATAAAAGACTCATTTTATCGTCTTTTTGTCTAAATCTGTAAAATGTAAAGACAAAGATCCTTAGTATTTGTTGAATCTTTTGAATATGATTAATACATAGACTTCTAGTGTTGTACCTTTGGCTTTTCAGAAATGCAGGAATATGGAACAAGAACTTGTTTACCATCTGTTTTCAAAGCAAATAAAAGTCTGAGAAATGGAAAATGTTATTTAACTGAGACCTTTGTTTCTGATGTCATAGTTACTAAACATACTTCATGGAAGTTTCTTTACATAGCAGTGTTTCACACATTAATAGTACAACAGGCTGACAGCTGACATTTCTACTTAAATATAAATGTTAATCCTATGGATTTAATATTTTATAGTAAAGCCACACTAGCCAATTTTGGTATTTTAGTATTTATTGTTTCTGTGGGCTCACGTGCTTCAGCATATGTGTTCAGAGGACAACTTTCTGGGGTCAGGTTTTTTTGCTTCTACCCTTACCCAGACTTGGGATCAAACCCAAGGTGCGAGGCTTCCACAATGAGCACCTCCACCTACTGAGCCATTTTGGTGGCCCAATTTTGATATATTGTCATTGTATGTAAATGGTATGGGTGTTTTGCCTGTGTGTGTGCCTGTGAACCCTAAGAGTACAGTACCTAAGGAGGCCAGAAGAGGGCATCAGATCACCTGGAACTGGAGTTACAGACTACTGTGAGCTGCCATGTAGGTGCTGGGAATTGAACTTGGGTCCTCTGAAAAAGGAGCCAGTGCTCTTAACTGCTGAGCCATCTCTCGAGCCTCCAATCTTGATATTTCATATAGCTATAATTTCATCAATGTGTGGTGCTAAGGTACTGTTCTAGAAATAGGTTGTAGCTGCTCAGCATCCAGCAAGCTCAGGGCTCAAGTCCAAGCACTGGAGGAAAAGAAAATGTCTAACATCACAGACCTCTAAGAAAATGAAACCCTAATAATAATCAAGATTGACAGCAACAACATACACCATATCCCGAATTATTATATTAGGTAACAGAACCATAGGGCAACAGGTGATTTCAGCTCTATTTTCAAAGATGGTTCTCTAATTCTGCCATAAAAGCAACAGTGTGGGACAATTTGACCATTTTAATATATAATTTTCGAATATTCAAATGTATGTCTTTGTTCTAGCTATTATAAACTGAAAGACACCATTACAATAGTTTATCTCTACCTCAACACACATTGTAGGGTAATCCTGCTAGTAAATATCACTTACTGAGCATTTACTATATGCTCACCACTGTACTCAGCCTGCGACTGTCCCCATTTCATCTCTTTTCTATGAAACAGTCTCACGGTATAGCTCTGGCTGGCTTGGAACTTACTATGTACACCAGCCTAGGCTCAAACTCACAAGAGGGAATTAAAGGCGCGCGTCATGACACCAGGCTTTTCTTTCACGTAGTCTTCAATCAATTGCTGATGCTATTCATTTTCCATCTTGCTGATGGACAGGCTATGCCTCAAAATGCCAAATTAGCCAAGGTCACACACTCAAAATATCAGAAAACTCAAACCTACGGTTGAGTCCAAACCCATGTCTCTAAGAACTAGTGTGTTTTTAAGTTTTAACTTATTATTATTACCAGTTATTATTGTGTGTGTACACTGTGTGTATGCGCATGTGTGCCATGTATGGAAGTTAGAGGACAACTCTGTAGAGCTGATTCTCTCTGTCTGCCTTTATATGGGTTTCAAGAATCGAACTCAGGTCACCAGGCTTGCATGACAAGCATTACTTGCTGAGCTACCTTGTCAGCCCAACACACAGACAGACATACAGACATACACACACACACACGTCTTAATGTTTTATTTTTAATTACGAGGTACTTATGTGTTTGTGCAGGGCTGTATACATGTGAGTGCAAGTACCTACAGAAGCCAGAGTTGTGAGATCCCCTGGAGCTGGAGTTACAGCAGTTGTGAGCTGTTTGACATGAGTGCTGGGAATGGGATCTGGTTCCCTGCAATAGCAGTGCATGTTCTTAATCACTGAGCCACCTCTCCGAGGCCCTATCTACATTTTTTTTTCCTTAAATAAAAGACAGAGTGTACCTTACTACTACAAATTATGCCAAGTTTCCCACATTTGGAGAAATCACAGAAATCAGCAAATCCACACTTTTTTTGGATGAGCCTTGCCTTGAGAAAACCAGTTTCATAATTATGGTATCTCCCTTAGCAGGTATTAAAGGTTTATTTTTTAAATTACTGTGTGTGTGTGTGTGTGTGTGTGTGTGTATGTGTGTTGGTGCTGATTAAGACTAGAAGAGTGTGTCAGATCTGTGAGAGTTGCAAGCTGCTTGTGGGTGCTAGAAAGTGAACTCAGGTCCTCTGGAAGAACAGCCAGTGCTTTTAACTGCTGAGCTGTCCCTTCAGCTTCAAGTCCCAATTTTTTTCAGGAGAAAAGCTAGGCCAGGTTTCAGAGCTATTTGCTTGCACCTAAAAATCAACTGTCCAGATGTGACAAATGATGTGATTTGTATCAACACAGTTCTTGACACACAGCCACACCTACTCACTTTGAACTGTCTGTGGCTGCTGTTTCTAACACAACAGACCTGGGCAGCTGCAGGATTCATATGGTTCATAAAGCCAAAAAATACCTTTACTTGGCCTTCTCCATAGAAGACCCTCTTCTTCCCCAGCTCTGGAGAAAGAACTTCCTGAGACGTGATAGAGGGCATGTGACTATAGAGAACTTTAAACCCTGGCAGAAGACAGACAAACCAAGCATGGCTGGAGAGTCAGCTGTGATTTCAGCACTCTGGAGGCTGAGGTGAAGAGGATTGCTGTAGTGAAAGGCTAGCCTGGGCTACAAGGCTACTCCTAGACCAGCCAGGTCTATAGCAGAACCCTACCAAAAACAAAACAAAACCAAGAAAACATATAAGTGAAATAAACAAAAATAAATTTAAAAAATTATATCAAGTAAGACAGCACTTAAAATTTACAGATCACTTTTCATAAAAGCACTAATATGAAGGACCCTTTATTCACACCTGACTAAAGGACTCAGACGTTTCATTTACAAAACAAACCATCCTGCTAGGCATGGTGGCATATAACTTTGATCCCAGTACTTGGGAGGCAGAAGCAGACAGGTATGTTTGAGGTCAGAGTGGTCTACCTGGTGAGGTCTTGGGTCAGCCAGAGCGACACAGTGAGACCCTGCCTCAAAAAAAAAAAAAAAAAAAAAAGAGGAGGAGGAAAAGGAGGAAAGACAAGAAGGAGGAGAGAAAGGAAGAAAACAGGGGTAGACCTAGCATGTGCTTAGCATGTATCAGGCTTGATCCTGAACACCCACCACCCCCACAACACAAAAAAAAGGTCTAAAAACAAACAAGAAAATTGACTAATAAACAGTCATCTCTAGAGGGCTGGAGAAATGGCTCAGCAGTTAAGAGCACTGACTGCTCTTCCAGAGGATCTGGGTTCAGTTCCCAGCACCCACTTGGCAGCTGTCTGTAACTCCAATATCTGACACCCTCACACATACATGCAGACAAAACACCAGTGCAAATAAAATGAAACAATAAAACATATAAAGTTGCCTCTGGCTGGAATTCATATATCTACCTAAGAAGCAGAGAAACCTGGCTCCTAACGTGCTTAGCACATTACATTGTCTCCCTCCCATACACATTTTTTTAAATATTTATTTATTTATTGTGTATACAGTGTTCTGCCTGCATATATGCCTGCAGGCCAGAAGAAGGCACCAGATCTTAATACAGATGGTTGTGAGCCACCATGTGGTTGCTGGGAATTGAACTCAGGACCTCTGGAAGAGCAGTCAGTGCTCTTAACCTCTGAGCCATCTCTCCAGCCCCCTCCCATACACATTTATTTCCATTGAACAGCTCAAGGCTGCTCATTTGGGGGAATAGCCTTCAAAGCATCTTCAACAGAGAGCCAAGAAGCAGAAGCAAAGTTGAATGCACTAAGGCAGCATGGCTGGCATCTTATTTGTATCTGCCTCTCCAAAATGAAAGCCATCTCATGTTCCTCACTGTCACAACGTACGTGGAGGATCCACGACATCTATAATTAACTTTTAACAATTTAAATGAACTTTTCCAGAGATTACTGACTACTGGAAAATTCTTGCAGTCACTCTGTCAGCTGTGGGCCCCATGAAAAATACAAGACCCATGAAAATTGTGCATGAGTTAAAGTTTTATATTTCTTAATAGTTTTTTTTTTTAATCCAAGCACTACTAATATGCTTGAATGACATAAATTCTTAATGTTGTCCTGGGTAACAGAGGATACCAACCTAGCCTCTACCCATAGTTGTGACAACCAACTTCTTCTAAACATTGCCAAATATCCTTTAGGGTCAAAATCTCCCCATGTGAGAATCAGTCCTACAAAAACTTGTAGGGTAAAAGTTTGGTCGAGATGTCATCTAAGGAAACTGCATAAAAGCTTGCTCCTACTGTCATCAAAGAAATACATGTAAAAGAGTGACTTCACGTGTTGTAGGAAAAGTTCTTGGCCTGACATGAACACTGGACACCGCATCCTTATCCTGTGACTCCAGGTGCTCCATCTCTTCTAGTCCATGCATCAACTAGACTAGAAACCTAAGAGGTCACATCACCTTGGCTTAAGCATTTCCAGTGATGGGAACAAAGATGTCCATTACCAAAAAGTTCTACTGAAAACAAAATAAAACAAATGTAAAACTCCACTGTTCTTTATACCAAATTAAACCCAATCTCCCTAAAGCTTCCTTCGTAGTTCCACTTAATTAGTGTACCTTAGTTCCTCTCTCTTGTTTACCTGGAATTACTTCCCCTCGTCTCTTAAGACTAGAAAAGGAACCAGGCTGGACTTGGAGGGAAACAGGCCCACTAGTCACTAGTAAATAAAGGGATAGGCTACAATCACTATGGTTTAAAAAATAAACTGTTAGTCAGGTGGTGGTGCACACCTTTAATCCCAGTACTCGGGAGGCAGAGGCAAGTGGATCTGTGAGCCTGGGCTACAAAGTGAGTTCCAGGACAGCTAAGGCTACACAGAGAGATCCTATCTCAATAGACCAAACAAGTAAATTGTTAAATAAACTTACATTTAATGAAATTCAAACAATTTTAAATGTTTTATTATAGAATGGAAACAAAGCAGTATTTTTTTTTCACTTTCTATGTTCCAAAGAGACCAGGTGACAATGAGAAAGGACAATAAAGCGAACCTCAGGGGTGGGGAGATGCTCACCCTAATGTGCTTGTTGTGCAACCATGAGAACTTGAGTTTGGATCTCCAGGACCCATGTAAAAAGCTGGGCATGGTGCACACTTGTAATCACAAGTGCTGAGGAGGCAGAGGCAGGAGAACCCATGAGTCTTGCTGATCCCCCTCAACCCACACCCCAGTCTAGCTAACTGATGAGCTCCAGGCTCATTGAGGGACCCTCTCTCAAATAAACGAGGTGGAAGGCTGGGGAGATGGCTCATCGGTTAAGTGCACTTGCCGCTCTTGCAGAAGACTTGGGTTCTGTTCCCAGCATTCACATGATCACTCACAACCATGTTTAGCTCCAGTTTCAGGGTATCCAAAGACCCTGGCCTCTGCAGACACCAGGAACACATATGGTACACATACATACAAGCAAAACACTCATGCACATAAAATAAAGCTAATTAATTTTTAAAAAGAAAAAGAAAAAAACAAGGCAGAGAGTGATTGAGACACCAATCAACCTCTGGCCTCCACACGCATGCACACGCATATACACCAATGCATACACACACATACCACATACATACACAAGGGCATTTAGTGAGGACAGAAATAAGATTCTTTTTAGTTAAGTAAGTTTTTAGTTTGTAAATCAGAACTGTCCTATAGGTGTCACTTTAAATTTTGAGAAATAAAACATCACACCCAATAGTTAAAATTTAAAATTTTACTAGACATCCTGGTTAAACCATTAGCCAAAGATTCTTTTGTGTAGATTTTAAGACAGGCTTTATTTATAACTAGACTGTTTAGTTCGATACTTGTGATTATGCCCACAATGTACCTATCTGCTATTTATTACATATGAGAATATACTCTAGCTGTCTCTAATATTAAAGAATTGTGTTGCCATTCACTTACCAAACAAAACAAACCCCTTTCTATGATAACCAGAGCCTTTGACAAGAGCAGCTAAGCAATCATCAACTTTACACACAGGGGCAGTAAAGGTAAAGGGGGTGCTGAATTTACCCGTTCTCATGAAAACCCTAGAATGAAGTAATACTCATCTAAATTCCAATTCAGGAGAAAATAAAACCAAGACTCAAAGCTTATAGCTAGGTCAAGAGCTTGAGCAGTTTCTAGTTCAAAGATGTTTCTATTGCATTTACTCTTCAAAGTTACTTAAGAATCATGCTTTGTGTGAGACACTATAAGTTCGGTAGATAGAATTTTATTTATAGTCATGTAAGAGAAAGCTAAGAGATCATGATTTGTTACACCAACACATGAGTTTGGGAGAGGAAAAAGGTAGGTGTTAACACCAGTCTAAATGAATCCAAGTTCTTCAAAGGACGTACTAGGAAAATAAGCAGTTATCTTTTGCACTTACAAACAACAACTTTCTGTAAGAGGATTTCCAGGCCAATCAGGGAGAAGCACTTTTGAAAGAAAAGAATTTTCAGTATAAAAAGGGTATCTTCCTCCAGTGACTTATGAGAATGGTATGTATAAGTTTAACAAAAAATAAGGGATGGAATCCAAAAACCAAAGACGGTACAAGTGTTACCAGCATAACAAACTTTGTTACAAACAAATTCTTCACTCATTCATTCATTCATTCAATATTTATTTATTGAGGGCTTGCCATATGTATGAGGCCAAAAAGCTAAAACAAAATGATGACACTATGCACTTTCATTATTTATCAAAACATGGCCAGTAATAAATAAAAATGACAAATAATAATAATAATGATAATAGTAAGAAGAAAAAACAATTTATTTTGGATGACTGCAGCAAAACACACCGGGTAAAAGGCTCCTTACTTCAATTTCTGCAGATTCCACCCGGTTCTCAATTATTTCCATACACTGTCTCTTAGCTGGCGGCTCTTCACTGATGACAGTTTCTTCAGCAATGTCTGTTGCTGGTACTGTTAATACTAAAATGAAAAAGGTATACTTGTTACGTCACCCCAGTCTCAATACTGTTGGTGCTTACTTGCCTGCAGCAAGCAGCCTCAGTCATTTCAAACATTGCTCTTGTATAAAGATGTCCCTATTGGCCACTTTCATGGTCTCTCTGAGGCCCACTTACTGAAGTGGCTACTAAGGACAATCATATACACAATATACTCATCCACAGCTGAAAGGTCAAAATAATATTAAAGATGCATATTTTAAGAGGTCTCAGGCACCTGTGAGCGTAATTCCTTTTACTAGTTTCTTGTGTATTATTCTCACAACAATTCATGTAAAAACAACAAGTATGCATGGGACGCATATATAGAGTACACTCTCAAACACACATGCATGGGATGCATAGAGTACACTCTCAAACACACATGCATGGGACGCATATATAGAGTACACTCTCAAACACACATGCATGGGATGCATAGAGTACACTCACAAACACACATGCATGGGATGCATAGAGTACACTCACAAACACACATGCATGGGACGCATATATAGAGTACACTCTCAAACACACATGCATCACTCTGTGTCTGCTTTACCAACTTCATTTAGATTTCCTTTTCTCAGCACAGAGCTTCGTAATGCCTGCTAGTACTCTACCTGAATGCACACAATTGTGAACACTGTTCCTGCTTCCCTGTTGGACTAGTGGGTATTATTTACATTCTTAGTGTTTTCATATAAACACGTGCATATAGAGGGCATGTACCCTGGCTAACATATTTGATAGCCAGGAAGAAAAAATTTTAATTAGTTTTTAAGTCATAAGGAAAATTACAGTCGTTTTCTAAGACTATCAAAACTTTTTGTCAAAGTGGGCATGCTGGGGCACTCAGGAGGCAGAGGCAGGTGGATCTTTGTGAGTTCAAAGTCAGTCTGGTCTACAGAGTGAGACCTTGCCTCAAAAAATAAGTAAATGCTTATTTTATTATCAAAACATGGCCAGCATTATGGCTCCCACCAAGCCTGACGACTTGAATTCAATGGCTGGGATCCACATGGAAGAAGAAAAGAATGGATTCCCTCAAGTTGTGCTGACTTCCATGTGTGCTATGTTGCACACATTCTCCTCCCAACAAGTAACAGTAAATGCTTTTTAAATTTTTGTCAAAACATTAAAAACTGTCAGCAACAAAGGTAATGCATTTAAAAGTAGTGAAAGTAGTATTAATTTAATACAATGTACAGTAATTTAAAACATTAGAAATGGGGCTTGGCAGTTAAGAGCACTGTATGCTCTTTCAGGGGACTTAGGGTTCAGTTCCCAGCACCAACATGGCAGCTCACAACTGTTTATAACTACAGTTCCAAGGGATCTGACACCTTCTTGTGGCCTCCATGGGCACTGCATATATGTAGTACACATAAATATGTGTAGAACCATACTTACATAAGTATTTAAACCATTAGAAATGCTAAGAAAGTGTTATTTTATTTTATTAATAATAAATTATGTTTACAACAATTCAAGAATGGAGAAAAAAATTGTTAGTGTCAGCCAGGCATGGTGGGATGTGCCTTTATGGTTCTTATACAACTGAATAAAAAGCCTACAGCACAAAACTTTTCTTCTCTCTAATCTAATAAAAACAAAGCTTATCCCCTACTTAGAACAGCTTATGTTGTGTATTTCTAGCTTCTGGAGAAAGTTTTGCAGGTACTCTGACACCCCCTCTGTAAACAGAAAGCCTCTGTAGCAAGGGTCCAACAGTGTGTGTGGCAAAGCCTGCCTGGGCTCATGAAAGGTGGTGAACAGTTTGCTGTGGCTTCCTTCAGTAACTTCAGTATAGTGCTGATATTCACCATCCCTCTCCAAAGAGAATCTCAACTTCTTGATGAGGATGTGGATCATGGTCACATAATCTAGCTCAATGCAGACAGAGTACTCACCTCCCAGTACACGAGATCTAGGGTCTCGGTGTGTGGAACAGACTGCATGGCTGCCTACTAGTTCTTTCAATGAACACCTTGCTAACTGCTCCTTTCTCCTTTAGACATTCCTAGTGGACTTGCTGGGATAGCTTCCATACTATTCAGGAAGTTCTGAACTAACTGGCATGGGATGGTCATGTTTACAGTCGGGTGCCTTCTGTAACTGAAGCATTTACACCATGCTAGAGCGCTGCCCTCATTCTATATCTCCATTCTGTTCAGATGGTCAGTGACCATGATGCCGACTGCGTCATTAACGGAGGTCACCTAGACTTCCCAACAGTCTATTTGCCTCTGACTGCTGTCACTACCACAGTCAATCTACAAAACATCTAAAAGTAAGTGCTTAACTCTGATAGTACAGCAATGAGGTTAGACCATGGATATAAAGGTGACCCAGTGAGCTATAAGGGTCAAGTACCAACAGGTCTGATTACTTATCCATATTCCACAAATGAAACAGACCACACTACTGTCAGATTCCTTCATAATTATTGGTTCCACATTGTCATACATATCTCCTACCTAGAATAGCTATGCCAGAAGTAGGAATCAAGAACTCAAGTAGTCCATTAAAGCCAACACTGCCTACAAAGAGTATGAACTGAAAGGCAAAAAGTAATCAGTTCAGCTATGAGGTTATGGGTTGTTTTGTTTCGGTTTTTTGCAATGGGGTAAAAGCTATATAAAACTCTTCAGTGGGGGTCCCTGAGGGAGAAAGCTCCTGATGGCACTACACTCCAAAGTGTAGCATGGTCTCTGAGATGTTGATCTTCAGTGTGTGGCTGAGAAAATGAGGGTGCCCAGGCATGTGATCCTCTTGCCCATATAAGTAGTCTGACCACAGTACAAGCACACCATGCTGCAAACAGTAAAATGGTTCCATAGTCTTGAAGTCTTGTTATTAACAGGAAATACAATTTGATGGTTTTTTTCTGACTATTATTGCTCATTGTCACGTCAACTAATTTGGTAGAGAACTTCCCACAGAAGCTGAAGTGGCAAGTGGTAAGTTTGCCACACTTAAAACTAGATTGTGCCTGGTTCCTGAACACCTCAAAGTGGTGTCTGTTCATCCGCCATATCAAACAGCTGGTGCCCACATGCCCCTTCCTCCACCTCTGGTAACAGCTAGTACTCACACACTGCCTTGAGACTGTCTGGGGAGCAGTGAAAGTGTGCTGTCACACTTCAGATTCAGCCTTCCTCGTGACCTTATCATGTTGCATCACCACACCTAATTCAAACCTTCAGGCATTCACCACATCGGTCCATCAGTACTTGAGAAAGTACACTACCAAGGCCCCAGTGAGACCCATAAGACGCCAGCACAGGTATGTCTTCTGGGCACACCCGAAGATTCACATGTAATGGCAGGTTCTCACCCTGTCCTAGGATTAGAAGAAGGTAGAAGAACCCTTTTCTAGGAAGCTGTCCTAGAGCCCACTAGGCAGGAATCCCCTCCAGACGACAGTGTTTGTGTGTGTTTGTGTGCATGCATAGGAACAACACATACACACAGGAACAGGATACTGTGGGTCTCACCTGCCCTTCTGTAGCCTACTCACTTCATGTGTTTAAACAGACAACAAACAACCTGTACCAAACCTGTTTGTGTTCATACTCTTTCATGAAGCATGTACATATTCCTTTGGTGCTCTCAAAAAAAATGTCTCTGGAGCCAAGTGGTTGTGGCGCTCACCTTTAAACCCAGCACTCGGGAGGCAGAGGCCAGCAGATCTCTGTGAGTTCGAGGCCAGCCTAGTCTACAAGAACTATTTCCAGGATAGGCTCCAAAGCTACAGAGAGAAACCTTGTCTCAAAAAAACCAAAACGTCTGACTTTGAAGCATTCCTCTTGGAGTTCTGTGCTGGTGGAGAGGAGACACTGGTCATGGCTTCCACAGCTATCCAGTGTGCTGCTGTGCCAAGACAATGGCACCCCACAGTCATCCTTGTTATCAGCAGACTGAGGTTTCCCAAGCTTGCATATGCCTACCTGTCTCATGTCCTCAGAATCATTTATAATGTGCTTTCTTTTCCAAACTCAACTAGAAATATGATCAGCATTTCCTGTTTTTTGTTGTTGTTGCTGTTGTTGTTTTTTTGTTTTTTAAATTCACTTAAATTGAAAATAAGTTTCCTGATTACCCACCAGTGCTGTCTCACTATGCTAGCTAGCATCCTAGGCTAAGATGCTCATTTGTGCACTCAAACACTTTTTAAAACAACAGTTCCATCTTTTATGCTGTTTCTAGGAATATGGCTGATCGTAAGTATCACTGGAAAGAGACTACAGCTCAAATGCACATGCTGGGCACAATTCTCTCCAGTTCTACTCAACACAGCTTGACATGTGTATAGTACAGGCGTCTGGTCTTACAGACGAGCCTCTGCCATCTCGACAGCAGGAGCATCCTCTTGCGCTTGTCTCCACGCTTCCAGAACTCAGCTTCCCAGCTTCCCACACTTCTCAAGCTCTATACCTACCAGAGATCTGGGCCACACCCTCAATTTGTACTGCTAGTAGTTTCTTTTCTTTCGTGGCATTTTTTTAAAGTTCTCATTATATATGAATTACATAAAACAGTCTAAAAAAATGTTCAATGCTAATTCTGAATTATTTGTGTGTTGTTTGTGGCAATATTTAACGTTCATTTTCTACACAGAATATTTTGAGGCTAATTCTACCTACTAAGGGCTCAAGTAAGCTAATTTTAATACTAGTCTAAGTAAATAAAATCAGGGAATTATATCCATTACAAAAGGTTATATGAGTAAACTCAGTGCATAAATAAGTGCTGTTCAAACAGTGTCCTGAGTATTGAATGCAAACCAACTCCATACAGACATCTAGTACTAACCTTGCTGTCCATCAGGCATGGTCACAATGATGGGCTGACCCATCCCACTGGTTGGAATGGAGTGCAAGTTTCCCAGCTGGATTCCATCTGTAACTATCGTGATGACTTGTTGACCACCTGAGCTAACTACTTGCTGAATTGCACCATCGACAGATTCTGCGGTAACCACTTCCTCTGTGGCCACTACTAGAAGGGGAAAAGAAAGTAAAAATCATCAATATGAATATAAATTTATTTTTTTTGTCTGTGTCATTTATTTTTTTTTTGTCTGTGTCTTTCATACAGGACAAGTTTACATGGTTTTCAAATGTCATCGCCAAAGGTAATATAGACATCTATGTAAGTAGTTGACTGAAAGTTTTACAATTTATAATTGAGTCCCAACCACCTTTTTATGACCGCATTTTAATAATCTTCACTCCTCTGTATCTTCTTCACATGAAGTACAATTAAGATCACTGACTAATAACAAAGGTTACAGCTATTTAATGAAATGACTCAACTCTGTCAGGTGATGGTGCGCACACCCTTAATCCCAGCACATGGGAGGCAGAAGCAGATGTATCTCTGTGAGTTTGCAGCTAGCCTGGTCTACAGAGTGAGTTCCAGAACAGCCAAGGCTACAAAGAAGCCCTGTCTCAAAAAAAGACTCAACTCCAATGAGAACTTTATGATTATACCGCAATGAGATTAAGGTCAACTCCAATGAGAACTTTATAATTATACTCTAGACACATTTATGTATCAAGGGACATGCAGAACAAAAAGGAGTCCCTTTTGGACCAAGTGAACAAAAACAGAGTTGGCACTGTATGGCAATGTGTAATTCAACTTTTGCACAACCAAGCCCCCAACTATGCTCTCAATAACTTCTAAGAGGTGCACAGCGAGTTCTTCTGACAGTTAAAAACTTTGCCTCTGGCATTGCCTAAGTAAAAGAAAACAAAATCTCAAGTTGATATGTCAAAACTTCTTCCCCCCAGGCAATCCTACATTGAGCCCAAAAATATGTGCATAAAGACATGCTAATTGGCATTCCTAACAGTTTCACAGTAGAAACTGTAAGGTAAAACAAGAAACAACCACATACTCGTTGGCAGTAAATAAACTGTAGCCATCATACAATGGAATACAACAAGGTCACTAGAATAACTTTACACTAGTCATGTGTAAAACATTCTCCTGGAGTGAGCTTTATAAAATTCTGTAACAATACGTTTAAGAGGGAGTGGAAAAGGGAAAGGTTTGACGAAGAGTGACAATTAACTAACACAGTCAAAGGGTCACAGCACAAACCCAGAATACCCCAAAATGCAAACAAACTTTTGAGAGTTCTCATTATTTTGTTTGCCCTAAGCAATAATTATGCTTTGTTAGCAAGCACATCAGACAATTTCAGAAAAACAGCCAGGAGATAACACAGAGAGCACACAGGAGCAATATATCCAGCAGAATAACTATTAATGTTTCCAATGCACCACCTACTGCTTTCTTTTAAACATCCATATGAAAAAGAAAGGCTTGCTGGTTGAATACTAAGTAAAAGTACTACTATTTAAAAGCTTCAGCATATGTAAGAAACTTCTGAGGTCACAACAGTCAAGGCTCAACTCAAGAACTTTCATCTTTGCACTGTTAGCAGTGACTGCCATTAAAATAATAGGTCCTACCTTTCATCTAAAAAGCTCTTTTAAGTTGTATAATGATACAGCATGTATGAAAAAATTAAAAGGAAAACAATTATAAAAGACAAAGTACACATCCCAAACCTAGAGAACAATCTAATAGCCAAATGTTGGAACATGTAAGAAAAAACAACCTTAAAACTTTAGAAGATTGTAGATATAAAGTGTGTACGTGTGTGTACAAATTGGCTTAATAAAAGGTAACTGTAATATCATAAATATTCATTGATCTGATATAAAAGTCAAGCTATAATGAGGAGAGCCAAACAATGTCTGTGCCTTTGAGGTTAAATTACCATGCCATAAGCTGAATTAAGGCCAGTAAGAAAACATTCTCTGAAAACTACCAACACTGAACACTTTTATGTAGAAATATTTACATGAAACAAAAACTACATTACAGAAAAATATAACATTTTGAAGGTGGAATCCTATAATCTAACCTGAAATTAAGAACAAAGAAAAGTAAAACCAAAAAGACTCACATGACCCAGTAACTCATTCCTAAGTTTCATTACCCTATTCTGGAATAGACCAAAAACATAATGCATAAAAATTTCCTGGTATAAACTTCACTTTGAGAAAGAGAATTTTCGAATGGCCACTAGACACTTTATATCTTTCAAATACATCTAGCAATTATAAATTTTTAAATAGAAAAAGAAGGGAAATCATAGATTTCTATTTAATCAAGGTATTATGTAACTGGGCCACAGAGAAGAATATAGAGAGCAAAGAAAAGTGGTAGGACTACAGGCTAGGGCTACAAAACAAAGGCTTTATGAAAAGCTACTGGGGTGGTGTGTGTGGCGCATATGTATGTACAGGGACGCACACCCATGTGTGCAAGAGTCAGGGCAGGTTGTCAGATGTCTTCCTCTACAGCTGGTCACCTTACTGGTGAAAACAGGTGTCCCACTGAACACAACTTCACCCTTTTGGCTGGCAAGCCAGCTCTTTGGCTCTACCTATCTCTGCCCTCCCAATGCAGCCACACCGGGCTTTTCGTCTGGGAGCTGAGGCTGCAAACTCAGGCCACCATGTGTGCGCAGCAAGCGCTCTTTACCCAAGGAGGTAGTCTATGAAAAGCTATTTTTAAAAAAAAATATATATTTTATTTATTTATTATGTATACAATATTCTGTCTGTGTGTATGCCTACAGGCCAGAAGAGGGCACCAGACCCCATTAAAGATGGTTGTGAGCCACCATGTGGTTGCTGGGAATTGAACTCGGATCTTTGGAAGAGCAGGCAATGCTCTTAACCTCTGAGCCATCTCTCCAGCCCCGAAAAGCTATTTTTACATTAAATCGTCCACCTCAAAAAAGCTGAGCATGGATCTCTTTAATTGGTGTGCATCGCAGTGACGCATCCTCCTGAACTTCTGCTGCATTCATTCACATTCTAAATGTCCCCACCCCAGCTCTCCCAAATCTTCAGTATGACAGAGCACTGAAATGAAGTCTCCACATTTAAACACCAATGAAATAGTTTTCTTCATCCCCTTTTCACTGGTGCCAGTGCCTCACGCACAGGGAACACACATTCCCCATCTAAGCTGCTACCGTTAGCCCTGAAACCAGCTGTCTTTGATGGCTTCTGCAAATCTAAGCACTAGCTAAAAAATGCAGCATGTCAAAATGGTAATGCTTGTAGATGCTAATGGCCAGAAGTAATTCAGAAAAATCTTAAGACCTGCCAAGAATCAGGATAACACATATATGTTTATCACTATAAATTAGCCAAAGAAAATGGGAAAAGAATAAGATTTTTCTCTTTTCCAAGTGAAAAGAAATTAATTTATGTCCACATTAAATCTTTTTGGTAAAAACACAGTGACACCCTAAGTAAAAACATTGATCACAGCATCTCATCCAAAGAATATGCAAACAGTGAACTATTATTATTAAATAAAATTTGGAAAAGAATGAATCGAAGGTTATTCTTTACTCCTACAAGCAAATATGATCCAAATATAATCATTTAAACTACAGTTAGAATAACATTTCTCAAGGTTTGGAGGGATTGGGCATGTCTTTACTTTTTTTAAGGCTGACTTTGTTTTTTTGTTTGGTTTGGTTTGGCTTGGTTTTTTGAGACAGGGTTTCTCTGTATAACTTTGGAGTCTGTCCTGGAACTAGCTCTTGTAGACCAGGCTGGCCTCGAACTCACAGAGATCCGTTTGCCTCTGCCTCCCAAGTGCTGGGATTAAAGGCGTGTGCCACCGCCGCCTGGCCCTAGGCTGACTTTGAACTAATCATTCTGTCTTAATTCTTGAGCAGCTGAGACTATTGGCAGGCACTATGGTACCTGACTACTTCAAGATTTCCCTAAAATTTCCAAATTAAAAAAATAATTTATTTACACAATAACTAAAAGACAATGTGAGGAGAGTATAAAAGCAAATCAGGTTGGAACCAACTACCTGTCAATATTACATGTCATCATCTGAACACAGCTAAACCAACACCCTACCCCACCCCTTTGAGACAGGGTCTCACTATGTAGCCCTGCATGGCCTCATGGAACTCATAGAGATCTGCCTGCCTCAGTCTCCTGAGTGCTCGGATTATAATTGGGTGCTACCATGTCCAGAACATGGGACACAGCTAACCTTTCTTTTTTTTTTCCTTTGTTTTTTTTTGGTTTTTCAAGACAGGGTTTCTCTGTTTAATGGTCCTGGCTGTCCTGGAACTAGCTATGAAGACCAGGTAGGCCTCAAACTCACAGAGATCCTCCTTCCTCTGCCTCCCAAGTGCTGGGATTAAAGGCGTGTACCACCACCGTGCACCACCACCTCCCAACCCAGCTAACCCTTTTAACAGTGTTTTTGTTTTATTTATTTATTTATTTGTTTGTTTATTTATTACGCATACAATATTCTGTCTGTGTGTATGTCTGCAGGCCAGAAGAGGGCACCAGACCTCATTATAGATGGTTGTGAGCCACCATGTGGCTGCCGGGAATTGAACTCAGGACCTTTGGAAGAGGAGGCAGTGCTCTTAACCACTGAGCCATCTCTCCAGCCCCAACAGTGGTTTTTATACACTGTTTCAGTCATTAAGATTTTTCTAATATTCTTATCTAATACTGCCAAAATTAAATTTATAAAAATGCAAATTCGTATTTATCTACTCTATGTAAACAAGTCACAAAATGGCAAAAACCAAGGGCCAAAATGGGCAAGCACATGTTTTATGTGACCCATACAAGTTTGCTTTTCATTTTGTTACTAAAATTTAGCCTTTTTTATACATTAATTCTTTTGGTTTTGTATTCTCTTGTTTCTTTGAGACAGTATCATACTATGTAGCCCAGGCTGAAACAGAACTTATGATTCCCCCTGCCTCAGACTGGGATGCTGGGATTATAGGAGTACAGACCATGCCTGGTTTAATTTTTTTTTCTTTTAAAGAAAAACATGTAGATTTTTTTCTACTTTCCCATGTAAACACAGGTTCTGGCAAGATGGGGCGCATTACCACACTCAGGGCAAGCCAGGCAGTGGGTGCTCATCCCACCTCACATTAGCTGAAAAGAACTTCCCACCGCAGCCCTCTGTCACCCTCCTGCCTCTGCAAGCCCTTGAACCTCTACCTTTCCTTCCTATTTTTTATAAAAATGGGATCAGGATATTGAGTCACATTGGTGGCTGATACAAAAATAAACATAAGAAGTAGCAACTTTAATTAATAAGAAAAAAGACAGTAACAAGAAATATAGCCAACCAATTCGGAACAAACTGCAGAGGTAAACACAAACTGTAAGTAAAGACTCTTGAAGAAAACAAAATAGTCTAGTAAATCATGAAGTGGTTTCTAAACAGGACCCAAGCAGCACTGAGCACGGAGGAAAGCCCTGACAAAGCGGACTATGAAGAGGTCAGTGTACAGGTCTGACTTGTTCTCTAACCTGGAGTTTCTGAAGAATTGGACAATGGGGCAGATGCCTCAGCTAAGGCAGCTAATGTAGCTAATACTGATGTAGAGGAGTTCCCAAACTGAACAGCAGATACTCCTGTTTCATCTAGAAGAGAAGAAAAGAGAATTTAAATCAGGGTGCTTAACCCAATGCATCCTGCTCTTCTACATCCACTCAAGTCTTAACTAACACTGGACAGCATCGGTGCTGTAATGTTACACACTGTAAGACTGCCTTTCTTCAGATTCATCTACCTCAGAAGGATGGAGACCGGGAGAGCAGATGTTATTCTTACCCTCATTGTCCAACAGTCCTTCCTTAAACTGACGATGCCTACTAATGTTTACCACCCTAACAGCTGTCCTACATGCGTCTCAATACCTGTTGCCTTGGATGAATTTTCTGAAGATACCAGACCTGTTAGGTTCACCACCCCTCCAGGTCCAATGATGAACTGTGGTGTGGCAGTGTGTATTGTCACAGTGTCAGGACTCTCCGGGTTGGTATTGATTTGGTTCTGCATAGCAATCTAGGGAACAAATTATCACAATATTTTCAGAATTATAGGCAGCACACGTGGGACAGGCTTTCAATGCAGTATATAAATACACATATGAAGAAGCAGTCTATCACAATTCAATGGGAAGACTTGCTAATGAAGCACCGAGAGTGCAGCTCTAAATATAGGTGTGAATTCACATCCTATAGCCTTCTGTTGAGTGACAGCGAACCCCACTGGAGGAGAAATTAGTATCTGAAAGGTGCCTAAAGAACACAGAAAAGCTATGCACTGAAAGGCAGTCTACTGTTCTGTCAAATTAAATTATTTCTACCACACTAGGCAATATATAACATGACATATTAAAGTATTTTAATTGTTCTTAGTCTTTAAATCTCAACCCTTAAATTATATTTCTAGATATGAAAAATGAGAAGAGTCAACGTAAAACTCATTACTTCCCAGCACATAACACATCTCATAAGTAAGTTGTGGAGTTCAATGAAGCCAGGTGATCTTAGAGAGTTCTACTGAGAACAGAACAAGAAGACAAGCAAGAAGGAATCCTGAAAACACAACTATGTCTACAATAGTTGTTTTGTTTTTACAGAGGGTTAAAAAAAAGAAAGAAAGAAACCAGAATAACAGACTGCATCACAAAACCTTGAGAAAGTTTCGTCACTTTCAGTCGGGTGTGTCTGCCTGGTGCCCACTGCTTGTGCCACTGGAAGCGCTAGCCCTACTGAGGGCTAAGGGCAAAGACAGGAGGAGCCAAAAGGAGGAGCTGCCTAGGGAAATTCCCAAAAGCTGCACCATGAGAACAAGGATAAAAGGGAAAGGGGCCATCTGGACAGGAATCAAACCCAACTGGGAATCACTTCAGCCTTTTAACTAAAGTAAACCTTTTCATCCACATCCCTGGGCAACTAGGCCCAGACAAATAAAAGCCCTGCATAGTGAAACATACCAGTTTGCTAGATTCCCAACTTACATTTTAAAAAATTTACACATACTAATGTTAGACAAAGTAGATTAAAATAAAGAGGGGGTCAGGATAGTTCAGTGAATAAAGGAACCTGCCACAGAAGCTTGAAGACCTCAGTTCAGTCCCCAGAACCCACGTGAAGACGGAGAGGTGACTCCAGTTAATCTCTGCCCCACATCATGCATAATCAATTTTAATTTTTTAAACAGACAAAAATAGATTATAAAAGATTGTATCACTCATCAAAGGAACATTAATTCCTGAGTCTTTATATAGTAGTTTACAACTGATTTGATAAAACATGATATCCAAATGTGCGACAAAATAAATGTCTAGAAGGAGAATTCAGAAACTGAAAGCACAGACGGTTAGTGCCTCGTCTAACTTTCTAGAGGACAAACAGTAATGAACAGAGAGGAAGTGGAGAGAACAAGGCCATTCAAAAGAACTGAATCCAACAGGAGAAACTACAAGACAAAGAGCATCCATCTGTAAGCTGCCTTTCATGTTTTCTTAAACTCAAAGCCAAGTTACCTGTAATATCTCTGCTAAATCTTCATTTCCATTGTCTATTGAAATATCAAATGCAGTTTTACAAAATTTACTCTGCGTGTGTACATCAGCACCATATTTGATTAAAAGTTCCACCACCTCTTGATGATTATGTTCTGTTGCCCAATGCAGAGCTGTCATCTTTAACATATCCTTTGCATTGACGTCAGCACCATGCTAAAAAATATTTCAAAATCAGTAATATTTCAAGATATGAAATATAAAGAATCCCTGATATGAGAATATCAGCCACAATGCTTCTACACAAGAAAAAGGACCATTAATTTGGGGGGGGGTGTTAATATATGTTAGCAATCATCAGTTATCTGTGACTTAATCATTTTTCTACCATGATGGTTTTCCTAGCTACTTTCCTTCCTTGAAATAAGACAATTATGTTTTTAGCTACTCAATTAGGAGCACGATGGGCCAGAGTGGCCTCACAGGTAAAAGGCAACGCTGAGCTTTTCTCCAGAACACTTTAATGGTTTATGGTGGGTAATCCTCATTCCTCACTATTAAATATACCCTTTGCTTTCAAAACAAGCACAACCCAAGAAGTCAAAAGGAAGCTGTCTGAGGCAGGCAAGGAATAGCTGGCTATTCAGCATACTTCAGCTAGTCAGGTACAGGTTGTGCTTTGCATAAATAAGCCCTGGAGCTCAGTAACAAATAGAATATGAAACATCCCAGCAATGATTTCTATTCTGCTCTCACGTTGAAATGATAATGTTTTAAACACAATAAATTAAATATTAAAATGAGTTTTTACTTTTGTTTTGGTTTTGGTTTTTTCAAAACAGGGTTTCTCTGCATAGCTTTGGAGCCTTTCCTGAAATTCACTCTGTAGACCAGGCTGGCCTCAAACTCACAAAGAACTGCCTACATCTGTCTTCCAAGTGCTGGGGTTAAAGGCATGTGCCACCACTGCCCAGTGACTTTTTATTTTTTAATGTGGATTTAAAAATACCTAGGATTACATGTAATTTGTCCTCTAGATTTCCTTGCATTTCTTTCACATGGGTTCATCTATAGGTTAGGATGAAAAGGGTTAAGAATAAAGGCTGTCACTCTGTCTGAGAATCTTCTGTGTGACCTGACATCTAGTTGACTAAAGATAATTTAATTACTTATTAATCTGCTTGCTAGTCATCCAAGACTATTCTTCCCTGCATAAGATTCTGACTGAATTAAGAAGTTCTTCACCCAAAGGACTGACTTTCAATAGTTGGCAATTAACTGAGAATACACCTACAGGAAGATTTTTCCCTACAAAGAAAACTTTAAGGCAATATTCATTTGACAGACTTATACACATCAATAACAAACGCTCTATCACACAAAAAACAAAAAGTAGGCACTTAATAAAACTCTTCCCTTTTTTCATCTTACAAAGTTTGTATGGGGTTCGGATTCAAAATCTAAGTCCAAAAAGAAGACATACCTTAAGCAAAACCTCTACTATGCTGGCATGGCCCTCAGAAGCTGCCATGTGCAATGGTGTCCGGTCCACTTTGGTCCTGGCATCCCTACTTACACCGGCTCGGAGAAGTACCTCTGTGGTAGAGTAATGCCCATACTGTGCGGCCAGATGAAGTGGAGAAGTTCCCAACTATAACATAGGAACACACGCATACACATGCACAAAAAAGAAATTGCAGGTTTTAGCTGCTTTTAATATACTTTTACTATAAACTATATTTTTAAATAGTGATGCATATTACATTGTGTATTTGAATTACTATGTAATTCACACATCAAAAGAAATTATTCAACTCAGGCTTATCTTCACAAGCCCTCAAGAGGTCCCACACATGCATTAGTGTGGAAAGGTTGGTGGTCCCTTTCATTCAATTCTCTTCTTGCCCCTCCTTTCCCTTTCTCTACAGTTAGACAAGGTCTCAAACTTGAGATCTTGCCTCAGCCTCCTAGCTCTTTATTATTAACAGAAAAACAACCTTAATTAATTTTATTAAAAATTAGAGCTACTAAATGCCCCTCGATCGAAGAATGGATAAGGAAAATTTACACAATGGAGTACTACACAGCAGAAAAAAATGACAGCTTGAATTTTGCAGGAAAATGGATGAAGCTAGAAAACATTATTTTGAGTGAGGTAACCCAGACACAGAAAGACAATTATCACATGTACTCACTCATAGGTGGTTTTTAAACATAAAGCAAAGAAAGCCAGCCTACAAACCACAATCCCAGAGAACTTAGACAACAATGCAGACACTGAGACTTACATAGATATAATCTACATGGGAAGTAGAAAGTAGAAAAAGGCAAGATCTCCTGAGTAAATTGGGAGCATGGGGACCTTAGGGAAGGATTGAAGGGGGGAGGGGAAAGGCAGGGAGGGGAGCAGAGAAAAATGTAGCGCTCAATAAATATCAATTAAAATATATATATACATATATATATAAATACTTGAAAAAAAATTAAAGCTAATTATGACCTGAGAATTAAGAAGAGCTTCATATCAGAGGGGTATATCTACATAGGTAAAGTTTAGGTATTATATTACATGCATTAAGAAGCACAGAAAAGCCCACTAATTCCGATTGCCAGTCAATGACGTTAAAACAGTTATTTCACCAGAACATGAATTTTGCCAGGCTGTCATTGTTAGATAGCAACTCTGTTTTAATTTTTTGTTTGTTTTAGACTTATGTGTATGAATGTTTTGCTTAAATGCATGAATGTAACATAACCCCTAGAACTGAAGTTATAGATGCCTATGAGCCAACAAGTGGGTACAAGAAATTGAACCCAGGTCCTCTGCAAGAACAACAAGAGTACTTAACCACTGAGTCATCTCTCCAGGCCACCACCTTAGTTTTTAAATCACTCTCTATGGACCGCATTGTTGTAAGACCTTCGTTTACGGGTTTCATAGCACGGGTACTATTATTACCTTGCTACGGCAGTAAAGGAACCTAAAGTACAGAGAGGTCACCCATTTGCCTAAAGCCACACAAGTGACATAATACAAAGCGAACCTTAGAAGTAATTACTTTATTACAACAAAAAATCATTTATTTTATAGAGGTTTTAACAGACTCACAGATCAAAGGTGAGACTGTTGAATAATCCTTTTTTTCATGCTTTGTTGTATTTTTATATAACTGGCCTTTTCTCTACTCTCAAACTCTTTATTTAATGAAAACCTTTAACAGTACACTTAACAACCACTGAGATTTACTCAGTGAGGTACTGAGGTCTACTTTGTATTTCTATTGTTATTCTTGATATTCTTCCTTTTTGGTTCACATGCAAGAAAAAAATATATGTAACATGCATACTTACATGTAGTTTCAAGAATAGTTAATGTCTGTAAAGTCAATACCAGAGTCTGAAAGGAAAACCTGTCTATAATTTTAAGTCCTCCTACATGCTGTTCTCAGATCATAATAAGCTCTTCCTTAGTCAGATAAATGCTACTCAAAAAAGAAGTGATTCTGGTATGTATGTGTGTGGTGTAGTTCTAGGGATCCAAACCAAGGCCCTCATACTCGCATGACAAGCATTTTACCCACTAAGCCATCTCCCCAGACCTTACTCAGAAATTTCTGACAAGCCTTGCTTTTATTTCTATCAACTACAAATCCTTAAATGGTATAGTTTGATTCTTTACTAGAATCCTACCACATGTACTTCTGATTTTTCAACTTAATATTATGTTTACAAAATGTTAATGGGCATAAATATAGTACACTAACTTGCTCTACAACATTCCACTCCGATGATCACTGCTTTGTTGACATTTTGTTATTATAAACAATTCTGCTATAGAGGGTCTTCTAGTAACTTAAGCACATAAATATTTTATTCGATATTCTAACTCAACTGATACAAATGGCATATACATATTAAAATTTACTAAGCACTGTCAAACTGTCCTCCCAAAATGGCTACATCAATTCACCTTTGTACCACCTCCTCACCGATGCTGCCCCTACTTGTCATTCACTGGGAGTTGACCACCATTTCATGTCTACTGGCCATCCTAACTTTATCTTGGTGAAGTGCTACTGAGTCACCTGTCGGTCCATTCCTGACCCACAGAAACTCCTTATATACATACAGTGGACACTAATTCTTTTTTTACAATCCTTCTTCCTGGATGTACTACAGCACCATGATGATATATCTAGTATGCACTTTCTTTAAAAAGAAATTATTTATCTTATGTGTATGAATGTCTGCAGGTATGTCTGTGCACCTTATGTATGTAATGTAAAGAATCCTCTGGAACTCAAGTTTCAGGCAGTCGTGAGCTGCCATCCAAGTGCTGAGCAATGAACCCAGGTTCTCCTCAAGGGCAACAAGTGTTCTCAACCAGAGACAACTCTCCATCCTCATAGGCATACATTTTCAACAACTTGACTGCTATAAATTTGTGGGTACTTATCAATTCTGGAAATTCTAGGCAACTGAGCTTCAATCTACTTCACCCTGATCCACACTCATTTTGTGGGTCTACTAATACTAACGAGTGCTGGGCTGTTTCCAGCTTTGTTACCATGAAAAATGTTTATTTTGTGGGTCACGGTGTCTCTCACCACTCCTGATATCACATTCTGTGTGTCCACATTACACTCAGGGTTTCCTACAATCGGCTCTAAGTTGTCTGCAGTTGTCTCTCCCTAGTTACTGAATTCTTCAGTTCTCAGCAGGTCTGTTTCCACTGTCAGGTTGTTTCAGTAAGACATTCAAGCTGCTTTGTGTTTCGGTGTTACTTACTCAACTGCTCGCTTCCTTGCAATTTCAATAGTAGATATAAAGTTGGAATTTAAAAAAATAGGCTTCTCAGGGGACATGCATTTGCTTCTGCCAGGGACCTGAGTGAAAGAACCCTAGCACAAAGGAACTGTACATTCACTTCTCAGCCTAGTTTCTCAGGGACACAGGTGTTTGACTTCAAATGCACAAGACGTGGCTTGTGATTCCAAACTCCCTTCAATAAACTTTTCTTGCTCTCCCTCAACGCTGGTTAACATCAGGCCATTTATTTGCAGTGCCCCACACAAGAGCAGGGAGAAGAGGTAGGAAGAGATAGGAGTATTCTGAGATAGCCTGAATGCTGCAAGTGCAGTTCTTGGAACTGTCCCCCAGAATTAGCCCCTGAGCACTCCCAGACCTTTGTCTTCAGTACCCCATGCTGGTGAGCTGGGGGAACCAGCAAGGAAACTAAATTCAGCAAAAGTTCTTAGAGAATGAATTCTCTGGATTCCAGGTTACATTCAGTGTTTTGGGTTCACTCTCTGTTCTCAGCAAAGCACTCAAGATTTCTTTGAAAATATTTAGTGAAATATTTTCTTAATTTCTGATACATACAAATGCTGTATCTTACCTGATACAGACAAATGCTGAAATACTTATAGAGGAATTCCTGGGATTTGCTTTAAATTAACACAAAGGAAGTTCATGGAGGAACAAGGCTTACCATGGTGGGTTTTGAAGTTAGATGCAGGAATTAATGTTTGTTTAAAATTTTCCAAAACAGACAAAAATTTATTTTACATGAAAATTTTAAAAAGAACAAGGAAAAAGACAAAAAATTTTAAAAAACAGAATTTTCTTGTTATCAGCGATTAGGTTAATGCAGATTCCCAACCTTCCATATTCCTAAGGCCATCCCTTTTGCCTCACCCTCAGAAATGAACAGGTGTCTCTGCCTTCTCCTCACTGCCTCCTATACCGCACCAAACTCTTTCCTTTCCTCCTATTCGGTCGATCACATATTCTCTCTCTCTCTTTCTCTCTCTCTCTCTGTCTCTGCTCTCTGACAGGGTCTCACTATGAAGCTTTGGCTCTCCTTGGAATTCACTATGCAGCTCCACGTGCCTCTGCCTCCCTGGTCACATTTCTTACAGTTTCTCAAGCAGCAACGGAAAGGCAAGCTCCTTTTTCAGGAGCAGTTAAATCCCCATCTTCACTACATGTGAATTATCAATTCTCCCCTGTTAATCTATTATCTTTGAACTGAATCCAAGCAGCTATATATGTAGTCACACCAAACCAGTATAGTTCAAAGTCTTTAAAACAAAACAACCTTTATTCATAGATATTGATCGGATAAGACTATTATCAAGAAAACAGTATGAGCAATGCTTTCATTTAAAAGACAATTTAATTAGGAACTGGAGGAGTGGCTCGGCCATTCTCTGCACTTCTTTGGCAGAGGACCCAGTTTCAGTTCCTAGCACTCATGTCAGGTAACTAACAACTGCCTGTAACTCAGCTCCAGGGGACCCAACACCTCTGACTTCACTTCATGGACACCTGCAATTACATGAACATATCTGTACACATAAACAAATTAAAAATTATAAAAATAAATCCTTCTAAAAGATAGTTATAATTATAAAATCTGAACAAATAACCCCTCCAAAGTGAGTATGTATATATTATATCATTTATAAGCATAAATACCGGCTAAACTTTTATCTGGGAAGAAGGGAGGAGGAGCAGAAGAGGAGGAAGATAAAAAGCAACATTAAAATCACTCTTTACCCAGTCTGTAGTAAAAGGAGCTCCATTTGCCATCAAAATACGAACTTCGTCATCTTGACCTGCTCGTGCCGCTTCTAAAAGCTTCTTCCCCAAATCTACCAGGGACATCTGAATGAAACAGATTAACTGACATCAGCATCTCCATTATATACTGTGAAATGACTCCCCTCATTCCTAATTCTCAGTTATCCCTTCAAATGTGCTATGGTGAATCTAAAACTAAAGATCACACAAAACAATTTATATCTTAATTCTTGAAATATATCTCTTTTCTCACTAAGTTTTTACCTGAGTAAAACTGGTTTAAATTCTTCACATATGGTCAGTAAATGACAGATGATGGAAAACAGCAGGCACAGTGAGCCTAAGAATTAAAAGTGGCATCTATTTTTATTGGAAACTGGTGACATTTTTATAAAGTACAGTTAAAGTACGAGATATTGTCTTCCCACCCTCTTCTGAAACAGTGAGTGCGCTCAAATTCTAAAACAGGCCTTCTGATGGGGGGCACACAGTGCACACCTACATCTCCACACTCCACACAAGTACTAAAAAGGAGTCGGGCAGTGGCAGTGCACGCTTTAATCCAGCACTCAGGAGGCAGAGGCAGGCGGATCTCTGTGAGTTCGAGGCCAGGCTGGTCTACAAGAGCTAGTTCCAGGACAGGTTCCAAAGCTACAGAGAAACCCTGTCTCAAAAACAAAACAAACAGACAAACAAACAAAAGTACTAAAAAAGGAGTTGAATGGTCTTCTGAGCAGGACATGTGTCTCTCTATGAATCTACAGAGATTTTATCTTGAATTCAAGAATTCTCTAAAGGCTAATGTCCCAGTCAAGGGAGGGAGAAGAAAGGAGGAGGCAGGGGAGATAGACAGATGTGTCGGGAAAGGCCAAGCATGAATCCATAGGTGAACAAAAACGTGAACTGGTCAGAGGAGTTCATACTCCAGAGACAGTCATTCTGAGGAGTAACCAGAAGCTCACTCTTTGATACTGTAGTATATGCTTTGGAAAGAGAACAGAGAAAACTGTAGTTCTCTGAGGCAAATCTTTTGAAATTTAGTAAGAAAAAGATGTGGCTGGAATTCAAATTTGTCTAAAACAGAATACACTCACAAGGTAAAAAGTCATAAAGAAGAAGTGAGCCACAGGGCAGGAGTGACTATGTCAACAGCCGCAGCTCACTAAGAACACATGAGAAAGTGACAGAGCTTGGAATTTCTTCCAAAAATATACTACATACTTAGAAGAAATGCTAGGAGGTACAAAAGAGAAAACTACAAGAAAATCTGGAAAGAACTACGCCCAATATCTTTTAGTAGATTCTATAATGTAAGAGCATTCATGGCAAACTCAGGAATAACCACAGAAAACCTTGAACACTAGGTGGTGTGCACAGATGAGACTTCTTAGGAGTTGTTCTTTGTGCAACAATAAAAGAATTCATAACCTATCCTGTGGTAAAGAATGAGAAAGCTGACATATGAAATGAAAAAGCAGTTGTAGAGTTAATACGGGTTTTTCTTTGTGTGTTTTTGTTCGCATGTGACACTTGTAACATTTCTTTTACTTTTGACCTTCTAGTTTTCTTTCCCTTTCCCCCCTCCCATTTTTCTCAGTAACCCAAGGTCTTTAATCCCTGCAAACACACTGAACTTCTGATCTCCTATAGAGGTCTTTCCTTCAGAGACCATGCAGAAGCTTAACAGTAAACATCACCATCACACTCAAAAGGCAGTGGAACCTTAAGCAGTGCTTCCTACTAAAGACAACACAATCTTTAAAAAAGAAAGGAAAAGCTGATCCCTTTCCTATAGATGTATAGCAAACTCCAAACTATTGAACACAGTAGCTATACTGTAGACAGGCCAAATTTCACTTAAATCTGTCTCTAAAATAAAACCTATCTTTCAAGTAAACATTTTTTAATGTCGTATATAATGTAAACACTTTACAGTGTTTATACAGCCAGGTGAGTCTATTTGGAATACATAGTGCCAGACAGAGAAACATCTAGAGCATATCTACAACATGCCAGACTAGATTTGTATACATTCTGGATAGCAGGCTTCCAAATCCTGATTTCTTGACTCTCTATCCCATTTTCTTTGATATCACATACTATCTTCTATGCATAGATAACTTAAGTTTTATTTTAGAAAATATGATACTTCTACATATTCAAAAATAAAAATCTTGGTGACATATATCCCTGTCTATATCCCAGCACTCAATGAAGTGAAGACAGGAGAATCTTGAGTTTGAAGACATTTATTAATATATTTATAAATATGTTCATACCCGTACTACATAGCAAGACCTTGTCTCAGCAAGCAAAAGCACACAAGCAAAGAAAAAATAAAATCAAGAACAGAAGATGTATGCTTAGCACCAAAGATAACTAACATATGGTAACTTTATAATTATTTCAGAGGTCTGACTCAACAAGCCAGGGTAGAAGCAGGCAGATGGTTCAGTGAGTTGTGCACCTGGAGCACTCATGGGCCACTGATGCTCAGATCCTCAGGGATGCCACCTATAGACTCGGACTCTGTCCAAGGTCCAGCCTAGCCTTTACCAAGATGTTGGTTCTGGTATGGGGGGATTCTGAAACCTCAGACTAATAGAATTCTCTTTTAGTAGGTATAGTCCTTAATTTCAACTCATTTAAAAAATGCTTTAGAGCCAGGAGATAGTGGCACATGCTTTTAATCCTAGCATTCGGGAGGTAGAGGCAGGTGGCTCTCTGAGTTCAAGGCCAGCCTGGTCTACAGAGGGAGTTCCAGGATAATCAGAGCTACACAGAGAAAAGCCGTATCGGGGGTAACAAAAAGTTAAATGCTTTATAGTTTGGGCAATGAAAAGAAGACTGGAATTGAAATATTCTAAATTCAAAAAAGATGGCAATGTAAAGGCCCAAATGGCACACAGTGTTTGAAAGCGACTTGTAAACATTTAGCACATCTGAAATTCGCAGTCTTTACAAGTGTCTATACATACATTCCACTTTCAGACTAGTTTTTGCAAATTGTACACAGACAAAAAAGGGTGAAAGTTTTTTAATTAAAAAAAAACTGCATTTATAAATGATCTATATTAGAATATAAGAAATCTCCAGTTATAGACAATTACTACCCATGTTGTACAACAGGTATCTTCCATTTTGGTTGCCAATAAAAGACTACACAATGCAAAAAAAAAAGTCTGATTCAAAATAAAGATGAGGGAGGAAGCATAAACAAGAATCCAACAAAGTAGTAAAAGAACATGACGCATATGTATTCTGCAAAAGAAAGGACTTTTGGCTGTCACTGACAGATGTAAAATACTTTTAAAGTAATTAAAGTGTGATTTAACTTACACTTTCATGTACTGTTCTATAGTATATGCAAACAGCAGTTAAAAGTAGACCAGCTTTAACTTCATTTAACAAATATATTAAAATATTTAAGACTGTTGCTGGGCGGTGGTGGCACATGCCTTTAATCCCAGCACTTGGGAGACAGAAGTAGGCAGATCTCTGTGAGTTCGAGGTCAGCCTGGTCTACAAGAGCTAGTTCCAGGACAGCTAGGGCTGTTACACAGAGAAACCCTGTCTCGAAAAACAAAACAAAATAAAAATGTCAAAAACCCACTGATTAAATTGTTAGTTCTCAATGATCCTATTCTAAAGGGAAAATATAGATAAGTCACATTTGAAACAATCTAAAGGCAGAAAAGTAGTTCAGTTAGAGAAACCACAGGACACAAACGTTTGAAGCTATATAACACAGAGTTATGTGATGCTAACCCAACAAACATAGTTTGCATATCAAAACATGTGCATAAAGAACAAAATATAATAACAGGTATGGTGACATACAGATGTAATCTCAGCAACTGTGAGACTGAAGTAGATAAAAGATCATAAATTCAAGGTCAGCTGGCCTACACAACCTGCCTTGGAATATATATGTATCATACTTTTGGATCACCTGGTGATCTTTTTAGTACTATACATAACACACAATATATAGTATATGTAAGTACAAATATGTATATGTTAGTTCTAGAATATTAGCAAGTGATCCAACAGTATGATTATGGGGAAATTTCTCATTTTACAGTTTCTGTACTGTTACTACTATTCTGCCTACTTAATTTTAAAACAAAAATTATAAAGGAACCAGTTTCATTGCGCAGCTGTTCACTAAGTAAATGTCACATTGAATAAAGTCTGACATGCCTGCCTTACTAAACAGGAGTGGAAAAAAATAAAGGATACTGAAGAGCAAAATTGATGATCTACACTACACTACAGTTGAACATTTGAATAAATGTGCTCCTATAACTTCCCCATGTTTTAGTTACTCAGAACCTACAGAGTTGATGATCTACACTACACTACAGGTGAGCATATAATAAATATCCTCCCATAACTTTCCCAAGTTTTAGCTATTCAAAACCTATCATGTTTATAATCCTGGGTACTGAAACTCTTGCGTTTTGTTTTTTGTTTTTAACCCACAAACAGATTCAAGTCACCAAGCTAAGAAATCATTGGTCTCAAAAGCAGCAACACTGCCCTCTAGAGACCCTTTGTATACGTAGGGGAAGCATTTGAGAAATTATAGGTGGAGAAGGCTCTAGCATTGGTCCAGTCAAGAATACTAGAAGTCTCACAAGAACCATCAGAACCAAGAGTATATAATGCTAGAACATTATATACTCTTAATCACAGAGCCTTCTCGCCAGCCCCAAAACTGTAATTTTTATTTTAATTTAACAGAAGGAATAAAATTATTTTGAAAGGTAGAAATGGAGCTAATGGAAAGAAAATAAGAGATGGAGAGATGGTTAGAGCACTGGACGCTCTTTCAGAGGACCTGGATTCAGGTCCCAACACACACAGGTGGCTCAAAACCATGCGTAAGTCCAGGTCCTGGGCATCTGATGTCCCCTTTTGGCTTCCACAGGCACTATACAGACAAGGTGCACATACACGTGTTAACAAAACACTTATACACATAAAATAAAAAATGTACATTAAAAAATAAGACAATGCAACACCAAAATCAAAGATGCTCTCATTTTGGCCAGATAAAAATAAAAAAATAAAACTTTAAATGAGCCGGGCGGTGGTGGTGCATGCCTTTAATCCCAGCACTTGGGAGGCAGAGGCAGGCAGATCTCTGTGAGTTCAAGACCAGCCTGGTCTACAAGAGCTAGATCCAGGACAGGCTCCAAAGCTACAGAGAAAGCCTGTCTCAAAAAACCAAAAAAAAAAAAAAAAAAAAAAAAAAAAAAAAAAAAAAAAAAAAAAAAAAAAAAAAAAAAAAAAAAAAAAAAAAAAACTTTAAATAAAAAATACCAAAACGCACCAAACATCTGTGCTCACCTGAAAACACAATGCAATAATTCTGACTCTCAAGAAACTCAGTTGTAGTCAGAAAATGAAAATGACCAATAGGCTGGGGGATGGTTCAACGGGTACTGGAAATGTATGCTGTGGAACAAAGCATCCAGAGTTCGGATAACCCAAGTGGATGTGGTGGTCCAGCACCTAGCACCTTGGAGATAAGGCTAGCCAAATTCAGAGTGCCCTGAGTTCAATGGGGGACCCTGCCTCCAATAAATAAAGTAGAGAGCAATTGAAGACACTCAATTTCAACCTCTGGCCTTCACATACATGTATGTGCACTTGTGTACACACATGTAAATACGCATACACATATGTACATCACTCACACATAAACATGCTGGGTTAAGTCTTCAGTTCATTCAGACTAATTATCTACATGTTAAATCCTCAGGAAAAAAAAACCTTAATATTAAAAAGAAAATTAAAGGTTATCAATTAAAATGTTTCATCATTTCATTCTCTTCAATTGGAAAAAATAATTCAATAAATTGTAATGACTGTTAAGTTTCTTTAATCTTGGTAAAAAAAATTGTAATGACTGCTAATATACCCAGAATCTACTGTATATGGCAGGCTACACCTCTTAGTTTAATACTACCTTTCTCCTTGAGACTAGAAACACCCATAACAATATGTTCCACCTTGGATTTACTTACTGTTTATGAAATGCTTATCACAGCCTAACATAAATCATTGTTTTACTTAAATTAAAACATAAGACCCACCTAGAAACTTCAACATCTGCTACTTCAGCTCATAAGAATTATACATGCTGAGTAGCATCTACTGGTTGCAAGAACAACAGTTTATACAAGCACACATACTTAAATAACTTTAATACTTTTATTTAAAAATATTTACAACTAGAATGTAATGGCTTTAAGAATCAAGATCATAATCTTTATATACAACATACTGAACTGTGCAAAAAATGAACAAAAAGAACTATACACAATAAAGTGAGATAATAAATTATAAATTTCCCACTTATTTTGTTGTTCTGTACAATGAACACATATTACTCATGCAATTAAAAACAAACTTTTATTAAAAATCTTTACATCAAAACTAGATTACAGGTAAGTTTAAAAACCTTTAATATAGCCAGGCGGTAGTGGCGCACGCCTTTAATCCCAGCACTCGGGAGGCAGAGGCAGGCGGATCTCTGTGAGTTCGAGACCAGCCTGGTCTATAGAGCTAGTTCCAGGACAGGCTCCAAAGCTACAGAGAAACCCTGTCTCGATAAACCAAAAAAAAAAAAAAAAAGAAAACCTTTAATATATAAAGTTAGATGCTGAAAATTTTTAAATAGTAAAAAGATGTAAAATTATTATGTATATAGCTGTATGTATAAAATATTCTTGGCAACCAGTATTTAACTGTCAACACTCTCATGAGAAAGGAACCCAGGGGCTGAAGAGCTGGCTCAACAGTTAAAAATACTTGTTGCTCTTGCAGAGGACTTGAGTTCAGTACCCAGCACCTACAAAGGAGCTCACAACCACTTGTAACTCCAATTCAGTGAACCTAGTGCCTTCCCAGGGCCTCAACGGGTACTGTACACACTTGGTACAAACATACATATAGACAAACACCTTACACATAAAGTAAAAATAGACAGGAATTTCACTAATAACACAATCCACAGAACATTTTACTGTTGTTACCATCATACAAAGAGAGCAAAAGTAAAAAGATTTATCAAATACACTCATTTTGAACTGAACTTCTAGATTTTTAATTTTTTGTCTTCTATTTTAAGAGAATACAGAGGAGCTTCTGAAGTAGAAGGCAATATGTCATTAAGGATTTGGGTGTGGTCTCTCCTTCCTGTGTAATTCTTTTCTGGAAGGGAAAAATGATCACCATACCCCCTTTTCCTTGTTGAGAAAGCCTTCCATGTAGCCAAGGCTGGCCTCATATTCAGACCTTCCTCCCTCAGCCTTCTGAATGCTGGGAATACAGAGGAGCGCCGCCACATCTAGTATACAATACACATTTATCTTAAAAATAAAATGAGAGCTGGAGAGAGATCTGAGAGGAGGCCCTAGGTACAATCTCATTCTTGTCATCCCCATCCCCCAACCCCAGTTAGCCATTTTGAAATAGACAAAGTAGTCAGCTGAGGAAGGGGCTGGGGGATGAGGTGGGGTGGGGGGGATCACCATGAGTTCAAAGCCTGTCTGGGCTACACAGCAAACTTAAAGTCATTCAGTACTACACTCAAAAAATCCAAAAACCCAAAAGGCAGGGCCAATGGTTTCCTTTTTCATAAAAATCATGAGAATATCTGTTCTAACCAAAGCAGAGTAAGTCAGAATGAATAGATGGCTTGGGAAATAAGGACCCAAAATAAATGCAATGGAAAGCATTCAAATCTTGATGACCTCAAGGGAGCACTGACAGACATGAAAGCAAATCTAGACTGGAACCATCAAACAGAGGTTCCAGGAAGGAGGCCTACAACATAGGCCCATAAGACTCCTGATACGGGACTGAAACTTCCAGTCAGAGTATGGGAAACATGATGATAGATATAAGAAGGCTAAGTAAAATATTTTAAAAGGCTGCTTCTAAGAGAAAATCAAACATAGTTAAGTTTTTCACAGTCATACTGTATAAAAATATATATTACAAAATACAGGCTGAATAATAGTCCCCAAAGATGTCTACATCCAGAACTTGTGTTGACTTAAAGATTTTATAGCTGATTCCCCAGGTGAACACAATGCAAAAGAGGAAGGAGGAGCTGAGAAGTATGTGATAAAAACACGATACTGACAGCAAACAGGAGTGTCTGGGTGTGCCTGTGTGTACATGCGTGGGATGGGGCAGATGAGGTGAGATGGAACATGAATGAGGAAGGTGGAAGATTCTGGAACTTTGGACTAGAAAAGCAGTTGAACGTTGTAATCAAAGCTTAAAGTGCCATTCTCATAAAAGACAGTAGTTCTGAGAGCATTGCAGGCTCTGTAGGTCCAGTAAGAGGTTTAGAAGAAAAACAGTATTAGCAGCTCTGCTAGAGGACATTTGTGAGATATTGATGGCAAAAAAAAAAAAATGGCCGTTTTTTTTTTCTCATGTCCTAAGAAGCTGCCTGAGGCTAAAATTAAACAGTAATGAACTAGACAGGGCAGTGGTAGTGCACGCCTTTAATCCTAGTACTTGGGAGGCAGAGGCAGGTGGATCTCTGTGAGTTCGAGGCCAGGACAGGCTCCAAAGCTACAGAGAAACCCTGTCTCAAAAACAAAACCAAAAACAAAAAAAAAAATCAAAATAAAGTAATGAACTAATTTTTTGGCAGAGAAAACATCAAGACTGCACAATGTTCAGGCTGTGCCATGGATACTGATAACAGTGATGTAATGTAATGTAATGTAATGATAATGTAGGCCTACATCAAGACTGCACAATGTTATGCTACAGGATAATCCTTCTGTACGCTGTGAATATGTTTTGCTCTCACTGGTTAATAAAGAAAATGCTTTTGGCCTATAACAAGGCAGAATAGGCTTCCTAGTCTCTCATGCCGGCCATGGTA
Organism: Ondatra zibethicus; assembly: GCA_004026605.1. Lineage (NCBI taxonomy): Eukaryota > Metazoa > Chordata > Mammalia > Rodentia > Cricetidae > Ondatra > Ondatra zibethicus. Next base: position 173,196 of record PVIU01000136.1, read on the forward strand.
CAGAGTCGCATCTCCACACAACTGCCCACGAGATGGAGCTAGCAGCCAATCGCTGCATGGAAGGTTCCTGGGCCACAGTAAAGAGGCTTCTCAGCCACTGCCAGAGAGGTTGAGAGTACAGCTCTGCATGGCAGATTTAGGGTTTTTGCTCATACAGGCAAAAAAGGTTAGGGATACACAATTAGAACAGATTCAGACAAAAAGGCATCTGAATGGGTCACAGCATGTTTGAAAAATGGCGTAGGCTTAATAAAAAAGAGGAAAATGGGTATAGACAGTCACAGAAATAGTTTTTAAAAAATCTTTAAAGAAACAGTAAAATTAATGTTTATAAAAAGCCATATAAAGATGGAAAATATATAGAGTCTAGATACCATGTGTTATTATGGTGTCTTTAGATTGTTTGATTTCTGAAAAAAAAAGGAGCAAAAGCTACTAAGAGACATTTGATTATAAATGTTGCTGGATTAAAACAACCTATATACTTTAAAAATGTCTTGACTTCAAAATGGAAATCAAAAGATATGTTACTTTGGAAAAGAGATTATGCTTTTATTTCCACAGGAAATAAGAGGCTCTGGATTGATTCTGAGTTAAGAAAAATCAGGTGTGATTGAGGAAGACTCCCTGGAAACCCTGGCTACAAACATAAAGAAATAAACCTAAAAGAACTACAATACATGAGATGCATATTATACCTGCTCAAACACATAACAAGGAAATTATCTTAGGCTAACTTATGTACAATGCACAGTCTATACTTATCATCCAGATACGTATGTTACCTTTGAAAGCTTATGTATTTTTAGAACAAGAGGACCAGACACCAATAAAAACAAACGGCCCAGGTGAACCAGCATCTCAAAATGCCTCTGGTGCAGTTTCCTCAGAGTTCTTCATCCAAAACAGCTTCCAGGCTGCTGACTGAGATGATCCAACCTCACAGAATACTACAGCCAAGACTTAGCAATTATCTTGACTTTCTCAGAGTCCCTCAAAGATTACCAGTGTCCCCGCCCCCCAACAGCAGGAAGTAGTCTAGAAAACTATGCCCACATTCCTAAAATATTGGTTATAAATATTTGTTTTCATTTAAGGGGCTTGATAACAAAATATTATTAGTCATAGTCCATCTCTTTCTAAAAGAAGGGAGATGTAATATAGACATGATTGGGAAAAGGGTAGATTATTAAATTTAACTTTAATTCAAAAAATATCTTAAATTACTTTACATTGGTATGGATTTTGGTTTGATTCAAATTTAAAGTTAATTGGAGGGGGAAAGGGCTGGAGAGATGGCTCAGAGGTTATGAACTCTGGCTGCTCTTACAGAGGTCCTGAGTTCAATTCCCAGCAACCACATGGTAGCTCACAACCAATGAGATCTGATGCCCTTTTATGACCTGTAGGGATATATGCAGGCAGAATACGGTATACATAAAAAAAATAAATAAATCCTTAAAAAAGTTAATTTTGTTATACTGTATGTATATTTCTACTCTTGTTTAAGGTATTATGCTTATGCAACTCACTTAAAAATGTAATATATAATTAAAAATACAGATTAAGCCAGGTAGTGATAAGACATGCCTTTAATACCAGTGTGAGTTCGAAGCCAGCCTGGTCTACAAAGCGAGTTCCAGGAAGGCTCCAAAGTTACAGAGAAACCCTTTCTCAAAAAACTGGAAAAAAAAAAAAAAACCACACACACACACATAATGAACAAAAAAAAGTAACAGTCATCTATAATAGTCAAACTTATAGTCATGTTAGATGTTTTCAATGTCATACACAGATATATTTAGATGATCTCAAACACTTCAAAGACCTACAGAATATGGCATTTAATTATTTAATAACCTAAAACTTTTCATGATAGTGAGATACATCTGCTCCTGGCAACACCAATCTACTTCAGAAAAGATGGTGGGCATCAAAGAAACTGTACGGTATTTACTTTCTTTATGGCAAAAGCTAGCCTTGGGGGCAAAGAAACTGCCCTTGCTGATAGTTACTGTCCAAACTGGGCCAGCAGGACACAAGAAAGGCAACTGTCAAGCTTTGCCAAGATTAGGTAGGACAGTCCTTCAAAATTCCCTGCTTAACAGGAAAACCTGTCAGATATGCTAGGTCTGAAGGTCAGAGTTGGCTGTCCCAACATTGCAGAGGAACTTTGGGTAACTGTCCAGGCAGTCCAGGCAGCTTGAGGTCCTATCATTAGGTAACATTTCACACTTCTGGGGTCTTTGATAGAGTTGAAGACTAGATACTCATAGTTATAATTTTTCTTAGTTATGATAAAAGGGTAAATTAGATATAAAACTTTAAACTCACCAAGATAGGATAGATATTTTCTCTAATTTTGTAAAATACAAATAGAATAGATATTATAACCATAATTCTACCTTAATAACTGTTTTGTTGTATGTAATTTTACTATGTTAAAGTTGAAATCTTCCTTTATGATTAGACAGAAAGGGGAAAATGCTGCAGGATAATCTTTCTCTATCCTGTGAATAAGTTCTGCTCTCACTGGTTAATAAAGAAACTGCTTTGGCATATAGCAAAGCAGAATAAGGCTAGATGGGAAAGCCATACTAAAAATAAAGAGAGGAGAAAGGTGGAGTCAGGAACTGATGCACACCAATTACCAAAGGAAAAAGATGTGCTAGAGACCAGGCAAAGCCACGAAGCCACGTGGCAAAATGCAGACTAATAGAAATGGGTTAATTTAAGTTGAAGAGCTAGTTAATAATAAATCTGACCTATATGCCAAACATTCTGCAACTAATATAAGCTTTTGTGTGTTAATTTGGTACTGGGCAGGGGGGACAAAAAAAAAAAGCAAAAGCTCCACCTCCATTTACAGTTGAGTCTATGCCATGGATACTGATAACAGTGATGTAGTTCTACGGTTGAAAGAGAACAAGTGGAGCAGAAATACAGAACGTATGGTTTGGAAAGAAAAGAGACGCTGAGAAATTTAATGTTATACAGCCAAAGGAAGGGCTGGAAGAGAGGCTACAACTGTTAAGATTTAGTACTATTATTTTGTTCCTCTGTGTATGTATGTGTGCATGTGTGTGTGTTCTGAGACAGGGTTTCTCTGTATAGCCTTGGATGTCCTGGAACTCACTCTGTAGACCAGGCTGGCCTTGAACTTACAGAGATCCACCTGCCTCTGCCTCCTGAGTCCTAGGATTAAAGGCGTGCACCACCACCACCCAGCTAAGATTAGCACTGTTAGGGAGGAATATGCTCTGAACTATGGCCAAATAAAAACTCAACAAAAGCAATATACAAGTGCCTCAAAATCAGAATCTGGGCACTGGGGAGTTAACTAAAATGTAAACTGCTCACCTAGCAAGTGTGAAACCATAGGGTCAATCCACAGAACAAAGGAGAAAAAAGCCTGAAATATAACTCTTTTAAAGAAATTTTAATGCTCAAATTTTATAGGCAAACACCTTGTTTTAGGCAGCTTTTCACCATGCTGTGACTCTCTCTCCATTAAGTTAAACCGCTTTGTTTCATAATCAGGTACACCTGATAACCCTGCAGTTAAAGAGTACTTATTGCTCTTCCAGTGAACCCAAATTTGGTTCCTAGCACCATATTGAGCAGCTACAACTGTTTCTAACTCCACCTCCAAGGGATCCAATGTCTTATATATCTCATACAGACAAATTTAAAAATAAAAATCAATCTTTTTTAAAAATAACAACCGAAGCCAGGCGGTGGTGGCTCACGCCTTTAATTCCAACACTCAGGAGGCAGAGGCAAGTGGATCTCTGTGAGTTCGAGGCCAGCCTGGTCAAAAGAGCTAGTTCCATGTACATAATAAATTATTAAGAGTTTGATAACAAATTATAATGATATGCAGAGATTTCTTTCTTATTATTTTTTTTTAATGTGAACTGGTGTTTTGCCATGGATGCTGGATCCCCTGCAACTGGAGTTAGACAATTGTAAGCTGCATGTGGGTGCTGGGAATTGAACCCAGGTCCTCCAAAAGAGCAGTCAGTGGTCTTAACCACTGAGCCATCTCTCCTGCTCCACACATAGGAATTCTTAAAGAGGGGAAAAGATCAAGATAAGCAAGGAAGGAAACAGTCATTTTTCTCTTAGAAGTAAACACTGCAAATAACCTAAATATAACTTATTATAACTTTAGATTTCCTCTAGGAATAGGATAGTGGTAACAAAACCCTGGGAAGATTGCAAAAAGGAATAGAGAGGATAGTTGGGGATAAAGTTCCAATGGACAGAAGGAATGAATTCTAATGTTCTAAAGCACGGAATAACTGATTTATAACAATTAAATAAATACTTAAAAATAGCTAATAGAGTTTATCTTGGATATTCCCAAGACAAAGAAATGATGTATGTATAAGGCCACATGTTAATGCAGTGATCCAATTATCACATCTCTGTACTCCATAAGATGGTGCATGTTCTTAATCCCAGCACTCGAGAGGCAGAGGCAGGTGGATCTCTGTGAGTTTGAGGCCAGCCTAGTCTATGAAATGAGTTCCAGGACAGTCAAAGCACTGTTACACAGAGAAATCCTGTCTGGAAAAAAAAAAAAAAGAAAGAAAAATTTGTTAGCTATGAAAAGAATATATGGACTAAAACAAAAAACTATAGTTCAGACTTAAAAATAAAAACTGTGGTGGTTTGAATGAAAATGGTTCCCTTAGGCTCATAGGGAGTGGCATTATTTAAAAGGATTAGGACATGTCACCATCACCTTGTTGAAATGGGCCTTGTTGGAGGAAACGTGTCACTGGGGATAGGCTTTGAGGTCGCAGAAGCTCAAACTAGGACCACTGTCTCTTCATACTGCTTGCAGATCCAGAACTCTCAGCTACCACTCCAGCATAACGTCTGCCAGCATGCTGCCATGCTTCCCACAATGACAATAGACTAAATCTCTGTAAGACAGCCTCAATTAAATGTTTTCCTTTATAAGAATTGCTGCAGTCATGGTGTTTCTCCACAGCAATAGAAACCATAACTAAGACAAATAGGTACATACCAGATTTCAACGATTTTCAAGATCGTGAGCCAAGACTCATCATTCTGAGCTAGACCCACTATTCTTTTAAAATCTTAGCATATAAGTTACCTGTGCACATATACGCAAAAACACAGTAACAAGTATACATGACCACTGTGTGTAATACTTCCTATTGTGGGATACTGTAAGGTATCTGGGAATTGAAAATTAATTCCGTAGTACTTCCTTTGGTATATGAGGGTCAGCAAAGTTTTTTTAAAAACTTGAAAACAACTTTGATCATTATTATATACGTTCAGATAGGTCTCAGTGAATGTTCTAACAAGCCAACCATGTTCCCTCTTTAGGGTCTTGAGTTTGTTCAATCCAGAACATATTCCCTCATTCTGACACCCAGGTATTGGGTTTCTCTGACCACTTCAAGTGACAGCAGCACCACACCATCTCTCCCCTTGCCTAGCTTTATTCCTATTTTACTCATTACCACCCAACACCAGAAACTGTTTACTACATCCCTCACTCAAAAGTTTGGTTTTACTCATTACTATAAGAGATGAAGAGAGCCTGACATGGGACAAGCATCTGACTAAGTTTTAAAAGGGAAGAAAGGGGAAAAACATCAACAAGGAAACAGAAGTTACATGATTACGGTCAAAGAAGCAGTATGGAGTACAAAAATGTCTGAGCATCAGAAAGTTGACTTTACCCTGAAGACTACTGCAGGTTATTCAAAGGGTTGATCTGCTCAAACATTTATTCAGCACAGGTTCAATTCATGTTGCTTGGCACAATAGTAAATGCAAAGGTCAAAAGCACAGTGGAGAGTACAAAGGACAAAGCCAAGTTCTGTCCTTTTAGATTAGGAGCATGTGATCTGGAAGTTTTGGGGAAATTATTCTAGCAGCTATATGCAGGATGGATTCAAGGAAGGAGAATCTAAGGAAAACTGGTTGGTGGACATAGTAAAGGAAAAGCATGTATCACAGACAACCCCAAGATAGGAGAAAACTGTGAACTGATACAAGGCTAGAAAGTAAAAATCTACAGGTGATGGAAGTTCTTTAGCATTCCACTAAACCATGAGCCTTGACACTCTCAGACACCAGCAGTACATAAAACAATCATGTTGAAAAAGAAAAAAGGGGGGGAGCAGAGAGCAGATGGTCTTACCACTGGCAGGAATGACAACACTGGCAACAGAATCACAAAACAGAAAGACAGTAATCAAAGGGGGTCAAGAATAGGATATTAAATAAAGAGAAATAAGCTTAAGAGTCTTTATGAAATCAAACAACAGGAGGCTAAAGTCATGGCTCAGCAGTCAAGAGCACTTGCTCTTGCATAAGACAGGGATTCAATTCCCAGCACCCTCAAGATGGTATATAGTCACCCAAAATTCCAGTTCCAGGGATCTGATGCCCTTTCAACCTCTGCAGGAACCAGGCAGGCAAGTGATGCACATATATACATGCAGACAAAACACTCATTCACATAATATAAATCTAAAAATTTTCTAAATAATGTCAAGCAATTTATCTATATTTGCTCCATGTAATTAAGATAAAGTCCATTATTACTGACAAAAATAAGTTCTCTTAAGCAGTTTGAATATTATATCCAGTATTGCAGTAAGTTAGGGAAGTAACAAGAGAACCTAGAGCAAAAAAAAACTGTACCTGGGCTCTTAACAGTAATGAGTTAAAGGAATGAAGCAGACACTGGAAGAGATTCTGAAGTCTGTTTATTTATTTATTGTGGGTTTTCGAGACGGTTTCTCTGTAGCTTTGGAGCCTGTGAAGTTTATTTTCTTCTCCTATTTTATGTCTCTACATTTGAAAGCAGGAGTAATAAATCTCTACAGATAGTAGAATAACCAGAAAGAAAAGGTTAAATATGGCAGCTAGATTCCTGAAAAAACAAGATTCCTCTTTCATTTAGTCTATCAAATGGCAGAACTGAAATTCACCATAGTGATGGTAAACAATGAGAAAGCTCACACTCTGTATTTTTTTTCTAGTAAGTAGGAGTCAACTATATCAATTGAGTTAGAGGAATAGAAGAAATCAGAAAAACAAAACATGAGATTTAACAAAATTATTCCCAAGTAGCATGAGACTATTGAAATTGTTCATCATCAATTTAAAGTGGACAAGAAATCCTAGCCATTAGACTTCTTCAATGGTGGGAGGTTCTGATAAAGGAAGCACAGTAAATATGAAAGTGACTAATGTCCAAATACACTAGACAAAACTGTCTCAGTGTGAGCTACACAAACAAACTGCTCTCTCTGGGTGCTTGCAAAGAAGAGAAGTATATCTCTCATAGCTCCACAGGACAAAGTCCAAGATCACAGTGGTATGGGTCAACAGATCAACAGCATTCCTTTTTTGTTTTGTTTTGCTTTTGTTTTTGCAGACAGGGTTTTCTCTGTGTAGCCCTGACTGTCCTGGAACTAAGTAGACCAGCCTGGCCTCAAACTCACAGAGATCCACCCGCCTCTACTTACTGAGTGCTAAAGGTGTGTGTCACCACACACTGGCTGTCTGCAGTCTCTTTTGAAAGGCACTAATCTCATGCAGAAAGGCTTTACATTCATCATCTAGTCTCCCCAAACCATCATCTTGAAGACTGAGTTCAACATGAATTTCAGGAGGACACATTCAGACCACAGCATTAAGGGAAAGACAGTGGGGGTCCCTATGAATGGAAAGAACAGAATAATCAGTCACATGGGTAAAGGTCAAAGATTTCACATAAACCATTTTGGATATAAAGGAAAACTTTCAAATCATTTATACACCAAAGTTTCCTGTTTAGATATAAGTGCTATAGACACAAGGGAGATACAACAAGGAAGCTACACATCCAATAATTTTGTTTTGTTTAGTTTGGGGGGGCACTGAGGTAAGTTTTCTCTGTGTAGCCCTGGCTGTACTAGAACTCACTCTGTAGACCAGGCTGGTCTTGAACTCTGCCTCCCCAACGCTTGGATTAAAGGCGTGTACCACCATACCCAACAGGTTTTCATCATGAAAGAAACTGACCTTAAATAGTGTCCAGTACTATAATTTTATGGCCTTAATAGCTACTCCTTTACCCAATGGGAGGGTTATGTTAGAAAGCAGTATCATGGTGCCCTCCCACTCACTTCTTTTAAAGAACACTACTAGAATTAGCAGTAGCCTACCTCTCTAGTGTAATGAGACTGAAACACCTAACTTTAAAAGAGACACTCAAGATTCTTCTAGAAAAAGATACTGCATTGTATAATAAAATTATAGTATCTGTGTATTTAGCCAAAAAGACAGAATCACAGGGGCTACTGAGTTGGCTTTGTAGGTAAAGGGCCTTTTTTACTGTGTGATGCACAGGAACAGGATGTACACATCCATGAGTGTTCAGAAGAGTGGGGTCAGATCCCCTAGAACTGGAATTATAAGCAGTTGTGAACTATGTGACAAGGGTGCTGGAAACTGAACTTGAATATTCTGAACAAGCAGTGATTGCTCTCAACCAGACACCTCTCCAGCCCCAGGGCAAAGATCTCTGCCACCAAGCCAGTCCAGAGTTTGATCCTCGTAAAACAGCTCCCAAATCTGTAATCTCCTAGTGTCATGGCCCTCTTGCACCCACACACGAATAAGCAAATTGAAATGGGATACTGTATTGGACTCCTTCCAAAGGTTACATAACATTATTTTTGCATATATGCACACACATATGCACATATATTTGTGTGCACATGTGCATACACATACAGACAAATTCCAAGATTGATTCCAAGAGTTCTGAATGGTGGGGGCTGAGACCCCATGATAACTATGTACACTAGATTGGGCATGGTGACTCATGCCTGTAATCTCAGCATCTGAAAGGATGAAGCCAGGGGATTATGCCAAACTCAGGGTCAGTCTGGAGTATATGGTGAGTTCGGGGCAAATTGAGGATAAATGGAGATTCTGTTAAAAAAAAAAAAAAATTAAAAAAACTTACTGATCTATTAACTATCTAAGGCAGGAGTCCTTTAGGACCCCTTTAGAACTCGACTGACCCTTTCACAGGGGTCACCTAAGACCATCAGAAAACATTTACAATTCATAACAGCAACAAAATTACAGTCATGAAGTAACAACAAAAGTAATTTTATGGTTGGGGATTAGCACATGAGGAACTGTTTCAAAGCGTCACAGCATTTAGACGGTTGAAAACCACTTTATCCATGTTCTAAATCATTTAATGATCCCCACCACCACAATAGGTGCTAGAATGATCCCTACTGTACGAAGAAGGCAACTACAGCACACAGGAAGAGTCAGCAACTGCTCTTGTTATCAATAATGCTTCAACTGGTGCTCTTCACACCTTTATTACATCAAGATAAAATCAGGATTTATCTCTGGAGAAATTACTTACAGCCTAAGTCTACTCTAAATGCCATAAACATAAGGAGCCCAAATAAAGATGCACTAACCGTTCAGGTCAGTAGAGTGCTGATGTTCAGAGGAGACAAACAGGTCCTAATTCTAATTTCTTCTGACACTAAATGTATCTTCTACAGGGATAAAGGAACAAACACCTTCAGAAAAATAAAATGCTAATTATCACTGACTCAAAGTTGAGACATTAATGCTACAGAAACGTATCTATTACTTGTAAAGCCATGGGGTCACTGGAAAGCTACTTGACTTCAAGTGAAAAAGTTTACAATTATATATTCTATAAATTAGACAGAAGACTTGAAAGAGTCCCAACATACACACACAAAAGTTTAGAAGACAGAGATGCTAAAGATCTTAATTTGATCACCACATATTATATACAAATGTCAAATTATCGCAGTTGGTAATCTGTAAACAAGTTCCTAGATGTCCAAGAAAGTGCTAACAGGCTCCAATGTCTCCGAGTGAAATAAGGGCTGGACCCCAGTAGTGCATTTGCTGGCATCAACAACTTGAAAGAAACTCCAGCTCCCTCAAAAATGAATTTCTGACTTAAAATTTTATGTGACGTATTTTGAATTTGTAATGTTTGCCTTCCCTGTTACCTGATGAGATACTTAAAAGTTTTTTAAAATGCCAGGAAAGGGGGGAAAACAATCAAAATCAAGTAAAATTAACTAGAATCCAATCTTTTTTTTATATGAATAGCACACATTGAAAATGTACCTGGCACTTTCTGACAATTACATGGCCAGATGCTTCCTGTTGATGAACAGCAGAGAAAGGCCAACTGACAGATTCAGTCTCGAGGTCACAAGAAACCACTGCAAACTCAGCTTCCTTCCAAAACCAGTAGGCCCAACTCATCTTGAAATTTTACACATTCATCACCCACACCTAGGAAACCCAAACTGACTCAGAAAAAAGCTAAGGGCTTATATTTGCAAATTATACATGCATATTACTTATGCTTTGTTTCAGCAAAGGTCTCACTTTCAACTCAAGTCTGGAGTTCTACAGTGTTGAAAAGAACATTGACGCACAGGTCTTCACTAGCACAGTAGATGTGCTTGTAAATTCACTTTATTATCTGTCTTGTCACTTGGACTAGTTCCAAATGTTCCTGAGACTTCAAAACTATCAGTAAATTAGAATCTTTGTAATGCTTAGGTATCTTAATCCCCATCTTTTAAAAAGTTAGAACCCTCTCTCCCAAAAGTCAGGAATCACTGAATCATTCTTCTCATTCATATATATTTTTAAAAGTTTGTCTTGTACAGTATCCTGATTGTACTTACGTGGAGAAAACAGGATAAAGAAAAAAAATGCATGATGTACGGTGTTTTCCAGTGGTTATGTGGTGTGATATCACATAAGACTGCATGCAAGAATAGATTCAAGAACCTCTTTTCTGTTTAGGCACTAAAAAGATCTGCAAAAATGCAGAAGAACAATGTGACTCTTGCCTAAATCATGAGTTAACACATAAAACAAATCTGACTTTTCACAAAAGAAAAATGAATAAAGGGATAACAGCTATTAGTTTCCTTAAAATCCAAAGCCATAGAGTCTGAAGGGCTGAGTCAAATTCTATCAGTTAAAGTTAAACTAACCTGGGTGAATCTCTATCAGGCAATATCTTCCGTATAGTAAATTCGGTGCGTTTTAAATTCTGAGATGGCAACTACTTCACAAGGAGAAGTACACCAGCGTTTTGTCCAGATAAAAATTACACTTCAGAAAGTAACTAGCCTGAAGAGACAGCACACCAGTGTCTGCGGAAAGAACTTAAAACTATTTCCACGCTATGAACTCCCTTTCGGAAGTTCTGTGGTCTCGCCCCTGCTTTAAACAGATGTGTCTGCTAGACACAATCCAAACGGACTTAAAGCAAAAGCTTCAAGGGAAAACACAGTAATTAGGCCCGTGCCATCCTTCGCTTTTCAGAGATGCACATTTGGAGCTAGGCACGCGGTTTCAACACAGTGGGAGAGGTTCACAACAGCACACTCAACACCGATCTGTGCCCAGACAAGAGATGACCCGACGAAAACTCGCAGCTTCTTTCCCGCACCCCCGCTAGCGTGGGTTCCGGCGGCAAAGTCTCTGGGGGCAAAAGTCTCGACCACTGAGACTGGCAGGCTCCGTCCCTCCGGGGCACTCCCGTCTACCCTGCCCCGGGTCGGCTCTCCCGCCGAGACCCGAGCGCCCCCAGGCCCCGTGGGCCCCAGAGCGACGGCGCGGCCCGTTCCGGCCTTCCCGCTTGTCGTCGGCCCGGCCCGGCCCGGTGTTCAGGCCGCCAAGACAAAGGAGCGGGCGGAGGCCGCGCCGCCTTTCCAGCCGCCCGCCCCACCGGCCCGGATCCCCACGGCCATGGCGACCCCACCGCAGCCCCGGCCCGTGGGGACCGCAGGAGGCCGCGGCGCCTGGCCGAGGAGGGGGCGGCGGCCGCCACCATGTCTGCCGCCCCTCCCAGAAGCCAAGCGCCGGGCGGACAAAGCGCGGCGGCGGCGGCGCGGACACCCAGGCCGACCCCGCCGACCCCCGCCAAACGAGCGGGGCCGGGAGCCCCGGAAACCCGGCGCCTTAATGCAATAAACAGGAAATCGCGGGGATGATCTGGGTTCCGGGGGAAGTGGAATTATTTTTTACCAGCGAAGAGATCAACTTCCACATCCGGTGGTAACAGGGCCCTACACAGACCCGCACTGACCTGGAAAAGCTTCGGGAGCGGCGGCGGGGGAGCAGCGGGAGGAGGTGCGGGGACCGCGGCGCCTCGGAGCCGGCAGGGCTGACGCGGCCCCGCCACACACAGAGCGCTTCGCTGCACAGGGCGCTATTTTCCGAAAATGCCGCGTCTGGTCGGCGCCCAAAATCCCCACCGAAAAGTCCCCGTCGGCGCGGAGGGACACGGCGAGCGAGCTCCCAGCATGCCTGCGGAGGCCTGGCCAGCCCGCGCCTGTTTCCGCCCCACTGCCCCCGGGAGCAGGCCTGCCGCCACCCTCCCCGGGCCCCGTTCCGGCGGGAGAAAGGGACGAAAGGGTCTGGTTTTAACTTTAAACAGAGAGAAAGGAAATAAGCCATTTCTAGCGCTCGGCCACACAAAGGCTGCGGCGGAATGATCCACTGGGCGACCGCAAGTCCCGGCTCGCCCGGCGCCTGCGCGGCAGCAGGGTGAACGCTGCGGAGGCCATGTGCGCGGCCGGGTGTTCACGCCGCGCCGGGGGGCGGGATGTGTGGGTACTGGGGTGCGTGTGCTGAGCGTCCTTTCTCCCCGGCGTGACACGTGAAACGCAGGGTCTGCGGGACGCTTGGGGCTTAAACTTGCTCGTGGGGTGTTGTAGTAGATTCCCGGCAGGCGGAAGGGCAGCTAGGAACCTAGGATTTACCTTAAAGTGGTCCAGGAAGGTAGACCCGGTGTCGCTAGTTGAGGTGCCAGTGCAGGAACAAAAGATGGGTCCTCGTCACCTGCCGTAAACTGCTCGTGTGTGATGAGGATGTTTCTGCGGCTTTTTTTTTTTAATGTTGTAAGAGTGACACTTTGCGCCGTGTCTGCAATGTCAAGATTTTTTTTTTTCTAGATAGAATCTCTCAGTAACAGCCCTGGCTGACCTGAAGCTCAGTTTGTAGTCCAGAGTGACCTCGAACTCACAGAGATCCTCCTGCCTCTGCCTCCGGATTGTTGAGATTAAAGGCGTGTGCTACGCCTGGCGTTGAATTCCTTTTTTAATGTACCAAGAGTTTATTGGGAGATGGTGATTCGTGAAGAAAAAGCCTTATAAATTTGACTTACACGAGATTTCCAAAGCTACATTTTGGTATGTTTAACAGGGAAGTCCACTACTCGTGGAACTTTTGGCATCTGGTGTCTGGGAATGGAAATATCTGAGACACTTCCGGCAATTTATCCTAAGAGCAAAAAGGCTTAAATGAGATCCAAATAGTTCGCGTCTGTGTGTGTGTGTGTGTGCTGCTGTGTGTATCCTCAAATATGTAATCATTGTGTCTCCACTTGCGAAAGTTTCTAGTCAGTGTGACTTAACTAGAGCATAGCAAAGTAAACTATGGGGGGCATAGTCGGTGGGATTTTTCTTTTGATCTAATATTTTGTTTTGGGTGTTTTGTTTTTGTCATGAGACAGAGTCTCACTATCTGATGCTCTGGCTGTCCTGGAACTCAAAATGTAGACCTGGCTGAGCTCAGACTCACCGAGGTCCACCTGCTTCTGCCTTCCAGTTGCTGGGATTAAAGGTGTGTGTCTATATGTCCAGCTGTTAAGGTTTTTCAAATTGTCACGCCTTCCCATAACATTTGGAATAAATATTTAATGATTGCCGCAGAATCTTGCTTTTGTTGTGCTATAGGATATAGACAAGTATACATCATCGGTGATTATGATGGCAGAAATGTTGCCAAATTTGATGTGGTTTCCGAGGGAGATAACACACACGCACTAACCTGGGCAGGAGGAATCAAAGGGGTCCACAGAAGCAATTCTCTGTTATAAGGGGTTTGGTGAAGGCTCTCCAGCCAAAGGAACAATAATACAAAAGTTTAAGAGGCAAGCACAGGGGAGATTGAGTAAAAAAGACATCATTTTAAGCATTCCCAGAGATGTACCTGTGGAGGTTTAGTGACAGCCTCAAATGTTATGTGAGTAAATGAATTGATATCTTTGGTAACTGTTCAGAAAAAAAAAGTCCAAGGCATGAGAAAGAGAGTAATTTGGAAGGCAATAATGACTTGGGTTGAGGTAGTCACAAGTAGAAATGAAAAAAAAAAACACAACTGATTGAGAATTCGGAGAATTTGCTTGACTGGATGAGAATGTCTGGAAGAGATGTCACAGATGACTGTCGTGTGTGTCAGAGGAGTACCAGAAGGAGGGTGATGTGTTCACTGACAATAGAAGCTAAGGGAGAGGAATGCGTGCTCGGGAAGGTGGAGCCTCTGTTGACCAGTAAGGCCTGTGGGCCTGTCTACTCAGCAATTAAGGTGGATTTGTTCAGTTGTTGGAGTGCCCATTCTACCTGATACCATTCTCTAGAGTGCTAGAAAAGATAAAAGTAGCAACAAAGAACATGGCTTCTGCTCCCATTTCTGGTGAAGGGAAGAGAGACTAAAGATTTAAAACAAAAATAAGAGATAACGTCCCATAGTAGTTTCACAAAGAAAATAGAAGGGCAACTGAATAAAGTAGTTCTCCGGGTGAGAACACGGACAGAATACTGGCACTCGGTCAGAGGTGGTCTCAGCTGAGGTTTTGTCTGAGTTAGGCCCTGATTGGGAAGAAGTTAGGGCAGTTTGGGAAATCAAAAGGGAAATCAAAAACAAGGTCAGTGTGACTGGAGTGGAGGGGAACAAAGAAGGGACAGTTGGAAATACAAGTCCACAGCTTTGGTAAGATGAAGTCATTGAAAGCCTTAAGGAATGGAGCAGCATGGACATAGCAGTAGAGATGGAGAAAGCAGATGAAGCCAAAAAACAGCTGATATTAGACATAATCTGTATGTTCATAAAATGGAGCGAGGGAAGGAAGAATCAATAGTGGGATCTAAGCATTGAGTATGACTGCCTAAGCTGACACCATCAGGTAGAAATATAAGCTACATATAATTTTGCGGTAGTTGCATAAAAAATGTGAAATTAATGTCTTATTGAAATATATGCCAATATTATATGATATAAAATATAGTTTAATGTTTTACATTTTTTCTTGCTACTTGAAATCTAGTGTATAAATTAAAGTTAAGGCTTATCTCAATACCTGGTTTTATAAAATTTACCCTTGAAAAGTTGATTTACCTATCCTCTTGGTTCCAGACATTAAGCCATGCTATTTTAACTGTAAGATGAAGTTAACGTTTTGAAAATAAATTTCTAGATTAAGCAGGATTAAATTGGATAATCCTAGCATTTGAGAGGCAGAGGCAGGCAGATCTCTGAGTTTGAGGCCAGCCTTGTTTTCATAGTGAATTCCAGGACTGTCAGAACTATGTAGATAGGCCTTGTCTCAAGTGGGGGGAGGGTTGGGGGGGCTGGGGGGTGCTTTGAAGGCTTAGAATACAGCTCGGCAGTAGAGTGCCTGCCTGTCGTTAGCAAAGCACTGAGTATCCACAGCACTACCAAAAAAAGTTTGAGACTAGGCCAGAAAGCCTTGAATGCTAAGCTAAATGATTGTGAAAAACTGACCCAAGCGTTGTGTTTGAGCCGCGCTATGTTTAAGACTAGAAAGAGGCCACTAGGTGGCCATCTGGTGACTCCTAAAATCAACGTTTCGTTCCATTGTTTTGACTTTATGAACTTCAGTTTTAGCTTAGTTCTTCTAGAACAATGCCACCAAAAGTATAATCCATTAGTTAGTGCCAATCTGCAGACCTTCCCTTTGTTACCACCTGAGACATTTAAGAAAGTAAAGAATTTAGAAGTGTGGAATAGAGATTAATATCCATAAATGTACCCTCCAGAGCTGTATTGTTGCATGGTTTTTTGGTTTTTCCGTGACAGGGTTTCTCTGGCTGTCCTGGGACTTGCTCTAGAGACCAGGTTGGCCTCAAACTCTGCCTCCTGAGTGCTAGGATTAAAGGTGTACACAACCACTCCTGGCTGTTGCATGTTTTTTTTTATTCCCCTTTTCTAATAATTTTTGTTTTATAAATACAGCTCTTTATTTGTTTGGTTATTTGTTTTGGTTTGATTTTGGTTTTGGCTTTTGAGACAGGTTTTCTCTCTGTAACAACTCTGGCTGTCCTGGAACTCACTCTGTAGACCAGACTGGCCTCAGACTCACAGAGATCCGCCTGCCTCTGCCTCTGCCTCCCGAGTGATGGGATTAAAGACATGTGCTACCACTACCCAGCATTTTGCTTTTTAAAGGAAGGCTTATCGTATAGCCAAGACTGGCTTCTATGTAACTGAGAATGGCCTTCAATTCCTGATCTTCTAGTTTCCACCCCCAAGCAGATGACAGGCCTGCACCACTGCATATGGTGGTGCTGGGGATCAGATCTAGGACCTAGTGCGTGCCAGACTGGGTCTCTGTTAACCAAGCTACACCCCAGCTTTTCAGGTCATTTTTGTAATGTTGTGAAAAGGGTGGGAAGGATCAAGTTTTTGGAAGATGCTAAATCTAAGTTTTTTGTACTTTATAATGACAACTGTTATTAGTAAAAGAATATTTCATGTTCTTCCATATGGACCCAGAGAACTGCATAAAAACAAAACCTTATATAGCTGCCATTTTTTAAAACTTTATATATATGGGTGTTTTGCCTGCATGTATGTCTCTGTTCATGCCTGGTGCCTGGGAAGATCAAAGGAGACCAGAAAAGGGTGTCAGAGCCTCTAGAACTGCAGTTATAGATGGTCATGAGCTGCCGTGTGGGTGCTGGAACTTGAACTTTGGTCCTCTGGAAGAACAGCCAGTGCTCTTAACTGCTGAGCTGTCTTCCCAGACCCCTAGCAGCTGTTTATTAAATGCCACCCACTATGTATAGCCTGTAAATACAGTGTCTCATTCAGTGCTCAAAATAATTCTGTGGAACAGGTATTATTAAGATTAATTTCCAAGCCAGGCGGTGGTGGCGCATGCCTTTAATCCCAGCACTGGAGAGGCAGAGGCAGGCGGATCTCTGTGAGTTCGAGACCAGCCTGGTCTACAGAGCTAGTTCCAGGACAGGCTTCAAAGCCACAGAGAAACCCTGTCTCGAAAAACCAAAAAAAAAAAAAAAAGATTAATTTCCAATGAGGAATTGTGCTTAATAACTTGCCTCAAATCACCAAGAACCTACATCTTAGAGTCAGGATTCCAAACAGGCCTCTAGTTCTGCCTAGGCATCTAAGGGGTTCCCTGGCACAAAGACAAAGTATAATAATTTAGAGAGAATGTAAAACTGCTGCTTCTCAAAAGATTCCCCAGTGAACTTAGGGGAACAAATGGTATTCTAGGTCCATTTTGTCAGGTACTAGAATAGCTGTACCTGCTGGCTGCTTGGGTCTGTTGCACAGCATGCCTTTTTTGTCCCTTTACCTAAGGAGGTGTCTGTTGTTGATGGTGAGGTGTGTTTCTGGGAGTCAGTAAAACAATGGATCCCATTTTCTAATCCAGTCTATTAGTCTGTCTTTTTATTGGAGAATTAAAACCATTACTACTAAGACTTGTTCAGCAGTGTTTATTAATTCCTGTTATTTTGTGTGACTAATGTTTTCTTAAACTTGTGTTGATTAACTGTTCTGGGATTATGTATGTGCCCCCTTGGGTATGTTTAATCCTCTCTTCAGACTGAAGTATTTCTTCTAATATCCTCTTCACAGCTGGCTTAGTGAACATAAATTCCTTCAATCTGTTTTTATCATAAAAATGTTTCCTTTCTCCTTTGGTTATGACTGATAGTTTTACTTGTATAGTCGTCTTGGCTGGCTTCTGTGGTCTCTTGGAACTTGTAGAACCAAGTCCTCTGGCTTTAAAAGCTTCCATTGAAGTCAGGCGTTGATCTGGTATGCCTGTCTTTATATGTAGTTGGTCTCTCTTGTAACTTTCAGTATCCTTTGTTCTATACATTTAGTGTTTTTAGTATGTGACTGGGTAGTTTCTTTTCTGGTTCTGGTATTCCTGTATGCCTCTTGAACCTTTTTCTTCTATGACTTCGTTGAAAATATTTTCTGTATCTTTGACCTGCATTCTTCTTCTATACCGATTATTCATAGATTTGGTCTTTTGGGTTTTTTGTTTTGTTTTGTTTTTTTAGGTGGGGGGATGAGACAGGTTTTCTCTTTGTAGCCTCGGCTATCCTGGAACTTGACTTGTAGACCAGACTGGCCTCAAACTCAGAGATCCACCTGCCCCCACCTCCTGAGTGCTGGGGTTTGGTCTTTAATAGTGTCCCAGATTTCCCACAGATTCTGTTTTGTCTTTTGTTTTTAACATTTTCCTTTACTCTAAGATTTATTTCCTCTGCCTTGTCTGTGCAACCTGATATTCTCTCTTCCACCCAATCCAATCTATCAGGAATACATTTCTTTGATCTTTTTGTTTGACTTCCCGACTTAATTTCATTTTGGCTTCTCTTCAGAAATTCTTTTTATTAAATTCCACTTTCATATCTTGAGTTGTTCACTTGCTTATGTTCTCTGTTCTCATTTGGGCATTTTCATGCATTAGCTAAGTTGCTTCTGTCCAGGAACATTGCTCTGGGAATACTCACTTCTGGAGGAGACATGTTGTCTTGGCTATTCATATTGTTTGTGTTTTGGAGAGGGAGCCTAGGCATCTAGGCTTGGGTTATTAGAAGTGTTGTTTGCTCGAGCTATCTTGTCTTGTATGAGTTGGTGTTTGGATCTTTGTTTGCTGTTACCACAGCTAGTCAGATTGTGGTCCAGGCAGGGAATCTTAGTAGTGAGTATTGGGGCCATTCTATGTTTATGTGCAAATGGGGTATCAGAAGAAGTAGGCCTGCTGGGGGTGCTCAGCAGAAGTGTTCTCAGCTCAGGTAGGGATGGATGTAACTTCTGAGGCTGGGAGTAAGCCTTCTGTAGGCTTATAAGGTTCTTGCTGCTGATCATCAAGTCTATAGAGGGCTGACTGACTTCTGTAGGTGGTCCTTGGGCGGCAGGGGATGGCGTCATATTTGGAGTGGGCAGTGCTCTGTGGGTGTGGGGCACAGGATGTCATAACTTCCTCCAGTGGAGACCACACTGAAGTTCCTATCTTGGGTCAGAGACACAGCATGTCACATGGTACCGAGGTATCTTGATGTAGGTGTGGCAGCAAACTGGCTCTGGGGGTCCACACCTAGAGTTCCAGGTCAGCTTCTATACAGTACTGGAGCATCATGGTGGGTGGGGTGGCTGGTGGCGAGCAGATTGGTGGAGTGGATCTGGTGGGGGTGCCCTTGAAATCAAACTCTACATAGTACCTGGGCAGCACAGGGTTGGGGTGGCTGATAGGCAGGTGAATAGGCAGAATAGGTCTGGAAGCCCGTATCTGGAATTCTGGATTGTGCTCAGCTTTATATATGGGTCTCCAAACCCAGGTCCTCATATTTTCATAGCAAGCACTTTACCCACTGAGCTACCTCCCCATTCCTGTAGCGTGGGATCCTCTCGGATAGCGTTTTGTTCACAGTAGAACCTTGCTGCTGCTTTAGCAAGCATTGAGATTTAGATGTAAACTGCTCCCCACAACTTCGAATGTTTGAACACTTGGTCCCCAGCTAGTGTGCTGTTTTAAGATGTTGTAGAACATTTAGAAGACAGAGCTTAGCTAGAGGAAGTGCTGGTTGAGGGGGTGGAGCAAGCCTTCATATTTATAGCCCAGCCCCGCTTCCTGTCCTGTCTGCTTCCTGATCTGCTTAGACATGAGCCAGTACCTCACATTTCTGCTGCAGCCAAGAGTGGCTCCCACTACCATGCCTTTCCTGCCAAGATGTAGCCAAAATAAACCTCACCTCCATTAATTTGTCTCTTGTCATGTATTTGATCACAGTTGTTGGGAATATTATTTTCAGGTGTGTTGCTTTTTTTTACCTCCGTGAAACTGTTGTTACTGTACCTGTCTAAAACACCTGATGATCCTAAAAAAGAGATGAACAGCGAATTGCGAGGCAGGAGCAAGAATAGGTGGAGCTGGCAGGCAGAGAGAAAAAACAGAAAAAAAAAGAGGAAAAGAAGAGCCAGAAAACAAGGAGAGGAGGACACCAGGAGCCAGCCACCCAACTACACAGCAAACCACAGAGAAGTAAAGAAAGGTATACAGAAATAGAGAAAGATAAAAGCCCAAAGGCAAAAGATAGTCAGGATAATTTAAGAAAAGCTGACAAGAAACAAGCCAAGCTAAGGCTGGGCATTCATAAGTAATAATAACAAGCCTCTCTGTGTGGGATTTACTTGGAAGCTGGGTGGTGGGCCCCCCAAAAAGCCAAAAAGTAAAACATCTCACAACACAATGACCAAGAAAAACAAGTTATTTAATATTCTAAATCCTTTGTTATCATTTTGATAGTATTCATAGCATCTTCAACAGAAACAGAATCCATTTTAAGAAACTACTTTCTGGGATGGTATTGTGTAACTATTCCTGGGGAGAGACATGAACACTAGACATGCTCACTAGATGGGGAACATGACAGACCAAAGTAAAGATACCACCAAAGTCCAAGTTGGTGAACAACAGTTTTATTAGGGTGATTTACAGGAGCAGAAATGACTCAAAGACAACTATATTACCAAAATCCTATCCTAGTGTGGGAGACAGTTCGCAGAAGCTGGAAACCGAGGCACGTTGCAGAGCCTGTAGGCAGCTCAACAGCTTGGAGAATGTCCTTTCCAGGTAGTCCAGCTGTTCTAAATGTCTTCTAGGCAACTTGATCGGTCTCTGCCTCTTCTAAGCAATATTCCTTATCTGAGATTCTCCTAAGCCAACAGTTCTCAACCTGTGGGTTGTGAAAATACATATTTGTAATGGTCTTAGGAATCAGTCTCCAACCATACACTTATTTTTGTTGCTACTTCATAACTGAGCAGTGTCTCAACCCACAAGTTGAGAACCACTGCTCTAGGCAGCTTGGCTTGTCTAAGAATGGCTCTCAGCAGGCTCTACTGCTTACCTACACGGGAGGAAGGAGCCTAGTGAATCTTACTCGTTTCAGGAACTTCCTAAAGCTATTTGAGTTTTTTTTTTTTTCTTCCTCAGATTAATAAACTTCCCTGCAGGATGGAATGTTTTACCTCCTGTTTCTGAATAAGATGCCCCATTTGATTAAGCAAATCCTGGAGGAAACCGCTAAACAACAGGTAGTGAGATGGCTCTGCTGGTCAAGGCACTGTCCACCAAGCCTGATGGCCTGAGTTTGATCCCTGTGTCTCATGGTAGAGAACTGACTCCTGTGAGTTGTCCTCCAACTGCCACATGTAGTATGTGCATGCCTGTCCCCCAAAATACGTAAGTGTAATTTTAAAAGTATTTTGTTTCTTTGTAAGGGACAGTACAAATGCAGTCCCCACTGGCACAGGTTATGCAATCAAATTTTCCACATTGGAGGGATGTCAGCACATCCAGACTGCAGTGGATAAAGCTTGCCCTGGAAAAACCACCTTTATGATCATGGTGCCTTAGGGTTTCTATTGCTGTGAAGAGACCCCATGACCATAGCAACTCTTAGGAAAAAACATTGAATTGGGGTGGCTTACATTCTCAGAGGTTTATCCATTAGCACAGCGCAACATGGTGGCATGCAGACAGACATGGTGCTGGAGAAGGAGCTGAGCATCCTACACCTTGTCCCACAGGCAACAGGAAGTGAACTGTGTCACACTGAGTGGAGCTTGAGGAAAGGAAATCTCAAGGCCCACCCCCACAGTGACACACTTCCTCCAGCAAGGCCACATTTACTAGTTAGTAGTGCCACTCCATATGAGCTATGGGAGCCAATAAAGAAATCACTTTCTTTGCTAATCTCTTAGAAATTCTGTCTAATCAGACTCCGCTGCTAGCTTTCCTGCTACTTGACCACATCAGCAATTACTGACTACATTGAAGTTTTGAAACCCTCAAACTGACAGATGAAGATTAGAATTAACTTCTTCCAAGCTCCCCATACTATTTTCAGCTCCTTCCAAGAGTCCCAGAATTTCCTAATGGCATCTAGAGTAGTGAATTGCTTCCAGAAGGTTTTCAGTTACTTTGTCTATACCAATCAAAGGAATCACCACACCAGCTGAAGTCATATAAAAATAATACTTATAATTGGGGTGGGGGTTAGGGAGCTTCAAGACAGGGTTTCCTGTGTGGTACTCAAACTCACAGAAAATGGTCTCAAATTGACAGAGACCAGTCTGCCTCTGCCTCCCAAGTGCTGTGATTAAAGTGCACCGCAAGACCCAATAAAATATTAACACTCAAAAGTGGGCATTGCTTCTTGATCCGGGGCCTGCAGAATGAATATTGGGTCAGCAAAAGCAACACCTGATCTCCCGTCTCCATTGGAGATCTTGTGCAATGTTAACTGAAGTCACTGGGGCGGGGGAGTCACACATGCATTAAACATTCTGTAAGATGAATTGTCAAACTAGAATTTCAACTGTGGAAAATATAAATAAACAGGCCCTGGACCAAATTTCCTTGCTTTCTTAGCCCTCCTAAACAGTTTATTGCCTACCTCTCTGTGTAACCTAATGTAAATCCTTTTGAGCTGTACAAACAGATCCTTAGCCTCGACTGTGCCAGAAACTAAGACTGCACAGGTAACACCCGAGACCTGTAGCAGGCTATACTGCTCTCCTATAAGCTGTCAAGCAGATCGTTTGGCTGGATTTTCAAGACGGTTTCTCTGTGTATTCCTGGCTGTCCTGGAACTCTGTAGGCCAGACTAGCCTCAAACTCACAGAGATCCTCCAGCCTCTGCCTCCTATGTGCTGAGGTTAAAGATATTCGTGACCACCCTCTGACAAGGAGATGTTTCTATCAGTGTATTTTAAAAGTGTCTTGGGGGACTGGAGAGATGATTCAGCAGTTATTACCACTTGCTCCTCTTTTAGAGTACCTGGGTTTGGTTTTCACAATCCATATTGCATAGGTCACAGCTATCTATAAATCCGTTTCCATGGGGATTTGACTTCTATGGGTTCCTGTACACATGTAATGCATATACATGCACTTAGGAAAACATACATAAAATAAAAGGCCTTAAAGACTGTGTACAAGCAGGCATGGTGGTACACACCTTTGTCACTGCACTCAAGAGAAAGGCAGGCAGATCCCAGCCTGGTCTACAGAGTGAGTTCCAGGGCAACACAGAGAAACACTGTCTCGAAAAGCTAGGGAAAACAAAGGAGAAGAAGAAAGAATACTGTGTATGTATTTGACTCAAGGACTCATTAATGTAGCCCTCAAACTCACAAAGGTCTCCCACCTCTGCCTCCTATGTGCTGGGATTAAAGGCATGTACCACCACACCCAGTTTAAGACTGCTATGGGGAAAAAAAAATAAATTTAATCCCAGCATTCTGGAGGCAGAAGCAGGCGGATGTCTATGAGTTACAAGTCAGCCAGAACCACACCATGAGACCCTGTTTAGGAAAAAAGGAGGGGGTTCTTTGAGCTTTGATTTATGACTGTTTTTGAACTGTTACTATAAAAATTTAATGAAACTGATACCATGTTAAAACATGGAATTTTGAACAATTTGAGTCTGTTCCCAGGCATGACCCACTTCTGTGTGGTTCCAGAATAAGCTGTTTCTTATTTAAGGCAAGATATGTGTTTGTTTTGCTTTCTAGGAGAGGTGTTTGTTTTGTTTTGTTTTGGGGGGGTTGGCCGTGCCCCAGCCATATTCTCAGCACTGATATTTTGAAATGAATCTTTGTTTAAGTGGTCCCAACAATCAGCTTAAACTTTTTAGTAAACTATGTTATAAACAAATGTGCTATTATCTACACTTTGTTGTTTCATTTATAAAACAGAGCAAGTAAATTTCTCCAAGGCTCTCTGTATTGGTTACTTTCTTATTGTGATAAAATACCAAAACACCATAACGCAGGCAACTTATAGAAAGAAGGGTTTATTTAGACTTAGGTTCCCGAGGGATAATGGTCCATGACCATCACAGTGGGGAAGCATAGCAGCAGGCAGGCCTGATTACTGGAGCAGCAAATCTAGAGCTTCCATCTTAAACCACAAGCAGGAAGCAGAGAGCATGAACTGGCAATGTCACATGACTTGAAATGTCAGAACAACCCCAGGGATATACTTCCTCCAGCAAGGTCATACCTTCTAAACCTACCCAAACAGTGCCATCTACTGGGGACTAAGTATTCAAATATCTGAGCCTATGGGGGACATTCTCATTCAAGACATCACACCAAACATTTTCAAACTAGTAAGCACTGATTTAATCATGAAGTCACTATGATGGTTTGTTGCAGGAAGCCGCTTGCTGTTAGAGGAGGGAGCTTGTTATCTTAGCCCCAGCTATCTTAGCCCCAAAATAATCACACAGAAACTGCATTAATTAAACTATTGGTTAGTTCATTAGCTCTAGCTTCTTACTGGCTAACTCTTTTTTTTAAAGATTTATTTATTTATTTATTATGTATACAACATGCTTGCATGCCAGAAGAAGGCACCAGATCTCATTATAGATGGCTGTGAGCCACCATGTGGTTGCTGGGAATTGAACTCAGGACCTCTAGGAGAGCAGTCAGTGCTCTTAACCTCTGAGCCATCTCTCCAGCCCCTACTGGCTAACTCTTACAAATGAATTTAACCCATTTTTATTAATCTGTGTATTGTCACATGGCAGTGGCTTACTGAAAAAGTTTTGGCATGTCTGACTCTGGCAGTGGCTCCATGGCTTCTGACTCCGCCCTTCTTCTCCCAACATTCAGTTTAGTTTTCCCTGCCTACCTCTGTTCCCTGTGCAGGCCCAAGATAGTTTCTTATTAACCAATGGTATTCACACCATACAGAGGGAAATTCCACATCACCTTCCTTTTCTGTTTAAATAAAAAAGGAAGGTTTTAACTTTAACATAGTAAAATTACATATAACAAGACAAGTATCAAGCAAGAATTACAGTTACAATATTTATATCTACTTTATTTTTTATCATAACTAAGGACAACTATAATTTTAATTATAAATTCTTCAACTCCATCAAAGACTCCGGGAGGATATAATATTACCTAAGTAAACAGGAAATGCATTGTAAACAACTTCCAAAACTCTAGAATTGACAGAGACATCTCACGGCCTGAACAGTCACCCAAAGTTCTTCTGTACCATTGGGGCATCCATCTTCAGCCTACAGGCCCATAGTATCCAGCAGACTTTTTCATGACACAGGAAATTTCAAAGATAGTTCTGCCTTATTGGCAGTTTGTCAGTCACTTTCTTCTGTGTCCTGCAGAACATCTGGCAGACTCTTTTATGTAGTAAAGAACCCTGAAGGACTGTCTTACCTTTAGGCACGTTTAGCAGTCATTTCTCTGTGGGTCCTGCATGTCCAGTAAGCAGTCCAGGCAAGAGCAGTTTCTTGCCCAAACGGCTACCAAACTCCATAAGGAGCCTCTTTGATGCCCATCTTCCTCTTGAAATAATTGGTGCTGCTAGGAGCAGATGTGTCTCTGCCATGAAAAGTCCTAACTTCTTAAAACATTTTAAATGCCATATTCTGTAGTCTTTGAAAAATTTGAGGAATGCCTATCCATCTGAAATACATCTCTGTCCATCTAGAAAATCTAACTAACATGACTACAAGCTTGATGATTATCTATTAACCTATATTTTTAAATTATACATTATATTTTTAAATGAAATGCACAATTACAATACCTTAATCAAGAGCAGAAATATACATATAACAAAATTGACCTTAAATTTGTATCGATAAACCAAGATCCATACCAATGCAAAGTATCCATCTTTATAGCATATCCCCCTTTAAATGTAAACAAACATTTATAAACAATATTTGGGAATATTGGCATAGTTTTGTCCAAACTTCTTCCTGCTGTTTATTGGGCAAAGTATTTTCTTTTTGGGGGTATTCACAGCAACCTTTCAGAGGGTTTTGGTCCATCAAACCATATTAGTCTAGAAGCAATCCACAGGTTTTCATCTTCTGTGGAAACAAAAGAAGAATCTCTTTTCCATAGCAACATATCCTTAGACTCAAATTTTGAATTCAAGATACCTTTGAAATATATATGATGACTTAGCTTAGCAGTTCCCAGAATCAAATGTCTCTCTGCAGTCAAAAAAATTCAAAGATAACACAATAATATACATAATCCAGACTGTGAATTTTCCATCTTTATGTGGCTTGTTTTTACTCTATTACTTTTTCTACAAGTTTAAAAAACCATTTACTTCTTTTTATAAGTCTCTGTACTCTTTTTCTTCTCTCTCCCAAGCCTATGTACATTTATCCAACACTGTGACCCATTTAAAGGTCTTTTCCATCTGAATTTGTCTTTATTGCGTATCTGTAATTCTTTACTGACCAGGACAGCGTCTTAAAATGCTAAGTGCTTCTTAAAAACTTAAGCTGTGCCATTACTAGGGTATATACAGTACTTCATGCTTGCTCTGCACAATCCAACATGGTGGACATCCGTCCACCACCTCTGCAGGCCGTACACATTGCCCCAGTTTTAGGCACACAGCAGGTTTATGTTGCCATTAAGCAAGTTGTAGCACAGCATTACAAATCCCATTTAAATGTTCCATAGCCAAACCTCCAGAAAAAGTCAGAGTTAGCACTGGCAGCAAAGCCCAGAAAGCTGGCATTTCAAAATGGCACGACTGTTTTCTTTTACTACCGCTGAATCAGGAAAACCTCTCTTAAAGGAGCTGCTGCACGCCGCCACCAAAATGCTAGCTACCAAGAAGCTGTGCTTAACTCTGTTCTTTTTTGTCTAGGATTCCTTTCTAAGCTTTCTCAGGTTTTAGGTGTATTTTAGTCCACCACGTTGGCACGCCAATTTGTAGGAGGTCTTGCAACAATGGTTAATCTTGGGTATCAGCTTTATTGGCTTGGGAATCAACTGAGAAATGAGCTTGAGTAAGTCTATAAGGGTATAAAGGAAACATTAATTGGGTTAGGGGTGCTGGCTAATTTTATGTCAACTTGACACAATCCAGAGTCGTTTGGGAGAACAGAACATCAACTGAGAAAAATCCTTCTTAAAATCCAGCTGTAGGCAGTGTCTTAATTCATGATTGATGGGAGGAAGCCCAGCCCACTGTGGGTGGTGTTATCCCTGGCTGGTGGTCTCAGGTGCTCTAAGAAAGTTGATGGATCAAGACTCCATTGCCTTTGCATTAGCTCCTGCTTCTAGGTGCCTGCCCTGACTGCTTTCTTAGTTCCTGGAGTTCCTGCCATGACTGCTTTCAATGAGGAGCTATTATATTGACGTGTGAGTAAAATTAACCCTTTCCTCTCCAGCTTGCTTTTGGCCTTTGTATTCCATCACATCAATAGAACCTAACTAAAATGGGGCAAAACCCTCCACCATAATGGTGACAAGATTATGTATGTGATAAGCTATAAAATAAACAGGATATAAAATGCAGAAATGACTCACAGTTTTTGTTGAGACAAACGTATTGCAATAAAGGGACCAGTAAAACCTATCTTATCTAACATGTAAGACCATTACCTATTGATTCCTCAGCAAGTGGGGAAAAGCAAGAGGGGGCTTGCTTTAGGGTTTGCAAGCTGTTTCTTGTAATCAGCCATGATGACTGGCTACATCAGTGTGTCTAGCAAGGCGGCAAAATAATCTGCCTCACTTCACTGCTGTGAGCTTCCAGTGCTCTTGTTATAAATCAGGAGCTTTGATTATCACAGTTTAGTTTCCTCTAAGACATATTTTATGTACATTTGATGTATGGTCCTGGAGGGTTATGCTCCCTACACAGCTCAAGAGGTTCTCCGGCTGTTTCTGCAGAAACATGAGTGTGTTAGAGATGAGGCGGAAAGAGTCATGCTTGAGAGTCTCACAGACTGCTTTCAAGTCTTGATTCTGTTACAACTCTACCCATGTTACTGAATAACTAACATCCTCCTTTTCTACAAAGCAATTTACAAAGCGATGAAGAAATAAGTGAAGAGCTTTCCTAAGCAGCAGTACTTATTAGCAGAACTCTAAATTACCAGTTTCTGGGAACAGGTGCACAGCAGGTATTTTAGCTGCTTTCTTGGGCCTGTCTCAAGCACTCTAGCTTTGAAGCATTGTGCTCTTGAGGTCTGACAGTTTGACCTGATGAAAAGCCACGTCTAGTGTGCCAGTGCTGTAGGAAGCCTGTGGAAGGACCTTCCTATTAGCCCACATGAGGTTTTATCTATAGCTTTTCAATGATTGCCATCTGTTATGATTCGAGTGTGTCTTCCCAGAGTTCCATGCTGGACCTTAGAACCCAGTGTGGCAATGTTGAGAGTACTTTGAATGGGTAGGGCTCCTTAGAAAGTGAGAAGGTAAGAAGCACTGTCCACAGAAGGAAATTATGTAGTTCTTCCAGGATCCTGAGTAGTTCCTCAGAGAGACAGTGATTACAGATTGAGGTACCCTCACCTGTGCCCCTTCCTATATGCAGCTGTTTGCCTTACCCTTGCTCGGCCACATTACAGCTCAAGAAGGCTCCCACTGGAGACCAAACATAGGTTTCCTAATTTGGGGCTTTCAGGCTCCAAAGCTGTAAAATAAATAAACATCTTTTCTTTATAAATTACTCAACTTCAGATATTTTGTTATCAATAGAAAATGGATGAATGGACTGACCAAAAAGAATGTAAGATATTTCTATAAACTGGGAATGTTGGTACACGCCTGTAATTCCCTCATCTGGGAGTGAAGGCAGAAGGATCAAAGAATTCAGGTCATTCTCTACTTCACAGTGGTTTGGGAGCTAACCTGGACTACTTGCACTCTATAGATTATAAATATCTCTGTGTAAGATATTATGATTAACTTTTCAAGGATTTAAATTATTTTATGCTTGTTTTTGAGACTAAAAAAGTAGGGAAGACAGTCCCAGGAAATATGTTTGTTTATTACTGGTAATAAATGATTGGGTTATAATGGTATCTTCAGTATGTTTTTGAAAGCAGTGATTAACAGAGCACTTGTCTAGCAAAGCCCTGGATTTGACCCCCAGCACCACCACCACTGCAAATAAAGTAAAATAAAATGACAAAAATTATAAAAAGGAGAAAGACAAAAATGAACACATATTACAGACATGAGTGCATCGTTATTGACAACCTAAGTATCTCAACAGAAATAAGAAATGGGGGGAAGAAAGGCTTGGGAGGAGTGGGAAAAATCAATTTGGACATGCTGGTTCTGGGGACCATTGAAAGCATAGTTTTTACATACTGGTAGAGACAAGAGAGAAATAAGATCACAGGTTGACTTTTTGGCCAGTTTGCTAAGAGCAAATGTACAATAAACCACCGGGCCAGTTAAGTAGAAATGAGAAAGCAGAGGCACCAATGTGATTGTTCTTTATGGACTCCAGCAGTGAAGGAAGAGTGCGTGAGTCCAGTGGCTGAGGCTTTCGGAGGAGATAAACAGCAGGGAAAGCTCATGATATCAGAATTATTGAGGTAGGAATGTTATTACAGACTTCCATTGTTGATGGGACCAAGCAGCCAACAAGAAGCAAATTAAGAGAGCAAAGATTTTCAACTTACAGCCTGGATACATTACGGCAGATAGCGCGTGGTTGCAGTACCCTGAGGTGGATGGTCACATCAATATCTCAGTCAGGAAACAGGTAGACAGGAAATGGGGGCAGCTATACTACCTCATATCCTGCCCCAAGGGAACCACTTCCTTCAGCAAGTCCCCCACCTCCCAAAGGTTCCACAACATACTAAACCACTGTCATCAGCCGAGGATCAGTTCAAACACATGGGCCTATAGACAACATTTCACATCTAAACCACAAGAAGAGACTGTTTCTGTGACAGGAGGTAAAGAATCTCACATTCTAATTCAGATCGTCTCAGTGGTTTCCTGCAAGTTATTATTTATAGTCACAAGCATCCTAGGCTGGCCTCCTACTCACTATGAACCTCGCGAGTGGTAGGATTATAGATGTGAAGCATATCTTATCTGTTTTGTGCAGTACTGAGGATGAAGCCAGGGCTTTGTGCATGCTAGGCAGGAACTCTGCCAACTGAGCTATATCCCTAGCCCTGCATTTTACTTTTTTACGGTCTCTTAGTTATTGAACTCAAAAGCTGATTTCTGAATAGCTTGCTGCATGACCCTTTTTAGTCGGGAGCATTTCACTGAGGTAGAATTGTGTAATCACTTTCCCTGATATTTTGGCTGTGGAAACCTGCTTGTTTGACTCCTTCAGAATTCCTATCACAGATTACAGTATTCCCCTTCTTAAAAAATTAAGTCGTGGAGGGGGCAGAAGCAAGGCCAGCCTGGTCTACAAAGCAAGTTTCAGGACAGCCCAGACCACATAGAGAGACCCTGTCTCAACAAAAGGTAAGTTTCTAATCTGGATAGAAACTGACTTTTACAACTTCTCACTCGGGCATTTAAAAAGTCACAAGTAAAACAATAAAGTCTTTAGAAAAAAGTGTAAAGGTATTTCTTCATGATTTGAAATAGGCAGTGATTTCTTAAGTAGACAGCACACACACAAACATAAAGGGGAAAAAGATATGTGACAATTGAAATTATTATTAACTAAATTTTTGTTCGTGAATTTTTTTCCAGTTCATCTAGAGACACCGTATTAGTTCCTTCTCTGTTGCTGGGAGAAACTGCCCAACAGCAACAACTTAGGAAAGAAAAGTGGATCTTTGTTTGTTTTGTTTTTGTTTTCTTGGCCACAGTTCTGGAGAGATAGCGTTCATCACGATGGGGAAGCCATGACAGCAGGAGCAGGAAGCAGCCCTCGCAGTCAAGAAGCACAGAGCACATTTCACCCCCACACAGGAAGCAGAGAACAGGAAGTGGGACCAAGATGTAAAGCTCCCCTTCACTGGCACAATTCCTCCAGAATGGTTCCACTTTCTGAAGATTCCATCACCTCCCCAGATAGTGCCACCATCTGGGGGCCAAGTGTTCAAATACAAGAGCCTTTTTGCGGTGGGAGGGAGGTGGGAGGGAGGGGGACACAGGGGAGAGTAAACTCCTTACTCATAAATCACTCACCATTTAGAAAAAATAGTCACACACACATACACAAAACAAAAACAAGGAAACCCCACCACCCTTAATACAGACATCTGAGTGATAGATGAAGAAAGCCCTGATAAGCTAACTTTTAAAGAGTAAAAGTATGCTTCATATCAAAGATTTATTTTGTTGTAGTTTGTTTGATCTGTTTTGAGACAGCATCATATTATATATCCCAGGCTGGCCTTGAGCTTGTGGTCTTTATGCCTTAGGAGTGCAGCTGTTGGGAACAGAAGCAATCACTATGTCTGGGTATTATAAATTCTTGATTTTAAAAATAATACATTATGGTTCAAGATGCTGAAACAAGGACATATGTGGTGGATCCTACGGAGCAAAATTCAGGGTTTCCCTGGATCTTCTGGTAGGAGCCATGACCAACTGTGCTGGCAACAGGGACCAAAAATGTATATACCATCTCTGTGAAGGGAACCAAGGGATGGCTGAACAGACTTCCTGCTGCTGATATGAATAACATGGTGATGGCCACAGTTAAGAAAGGTAAACCAGAACTAAGAAAAAAGGCCCAACCAGCAGTGGTAATTCAACAACAAAAGTCATATTAAACAAAAGACGGGGTGTTTCCTTATTTGGAAGACAAAGCAGAGGTCGTGGTAAATAATAAAGGCGAGATGAAAGGTTCCACTATCACGAGTCCAGTTGCAAAAGAGTGTGTAAACTTGTGGCCCAGGATTGCATCTAATGCAGGCAGCCGTGCATGACTCTCCAATGCGTTTGAAAATATATCCATTAAAAAGTAAAAAGAAAAAAACATTAGTTTCTCAGAGAATGTACAATTTGATAGGAATTCCCTTTCCCTGAAAATGGGATTTGGAGAGAAATGGCATTCCAAATAACATTTAGTGTAATTTTCCACCTAATCCTATTTTTTAAAATAAAAATATTTATGTGTGTGTGCTGTTTGTGTGTATGTGCACCATGTGTGTGCAGGAGCCCACAAAGTTCCAAAGAGGACACCAGATTCCCTGGAACTGGAGTTATAGGCAGTCATGAGCTGACTTGAGGGTGCGAGGAATTGAACCTGGGTCCTCTGCAAGAGCAGTGAGTGCTCTTAACCACTGAGCCATCTCTGCAACCCTCTCACTCCTAGATTATATAAAGTTTTGATGATTCTCCCTTTAGGCTGGGATTCAGCCTTCCCGAAGAAGCCCAAATAGGGAGAAATGATTCTTTTCCTCTTTCAGTACACACTTCCCAGTACAACTCAGGTGTGAGTTTCCCAGCACAACTCAAAAACAAACTCTTCCAATTCCTGCCACCACAAATATATTATTTTTTTAATTGGCAGAGGAAAGATGAGGATCACAAGGTTGTATTTCACTCTTTTCTGACTAGAGTAAAAATCTTAATATGCATGATTATCCGGCAAATTTTCTCATTAGCTTCGGCCTTCTATAGTTTTGTCCTAATGCCTAGGAAAGGTCTTCACGCCAGATACTATACTGTACAGGGCATAGTATTATATGTTATAGCATGCACACACACACATGCACACACCTGTTTTAAATGTGTGGTCCCTCATCCTATAATCCTAACATTAGGGAACCTGAGGTAGGAGTTTGAAGCCTGCTTGAGCAACATAGTGAGTTCCAGGCAGCTTAGACCATATAGCATGTGTCTATTTGGCCTTAAAATACTGGAGGCAAATACAAGTGTCTCACTATGTAACTTAGGCTGGCCTTGAACTCACAATTCTTCTGCTTCACCTTCTCAAGTGTTGAGGCACCAGCATGCTTAGGGTAGAACATTCTTAACACAAGAGTGCTTCTGACACTTGACTTAAACAACTACTCCCATAGCTAAGTGCATCCAGCTCCCAGGAAGTACTTCTGCCCCCACAACTCTTCATCTGTCTTGAAACAAAAAAAAAAATACCCGTTTCAATGACTCAAAGCAAAGATGCTTAAACTTTTCAACTAAGACTCTTATACTTTTAAAAACTGAGAGTCCACAATAGAAAGAAAACAGGCACAGGCTAGGAGAAAACATTTGTTAAAGGCTTGTGTATTAAAGAACACTATCCAAAATATACAAAGAACTTTATGGTTTTCAAAACCTGATTTTAAAAGTCAGCTAGGCCTAATTGACATAGACCGATAGTCCCAGCAACTCAGGAAACCCAGGCAGGAAGGTCACAAGTTCAAGGCCTGCCCGCCTGCCAGAGTTACAAAATGAGCTCAGCAGTGTCAGTATCTCAGATAAAACATAAGAAGGCTAGCCGGGCAGTGGTGGCATATGCCTTTAATCCCAGCATTCGGGAGGCAGAGGCAGGTGGATCTCTGTGAGTTCGAGGCCAGCCTGGTCTACAAGAGCTAGTTCCAGGACAGGCTCCAAAGCTACAGAGAAACCCTGTCTCAAAAAAAAAAAAAAAGAAAGAAAAGAAAAGAAAGAAAGCAAGCAAGCATAAGAAGACTAGGTCTAAGCTTAGTAGTAGAAGACTTGCCTTGCATGTACAAGGCTCTGAGTTCAATCCTCAATACTGTAAATAGGATAAATTAATGATAATTAACCAAAGACCTTAATAGATACCTCATTCTGCTGATTAGAATTTTGTTAATGTGATACAAACTAAAGTCACATGAAAAGAGTGGGACTCAGTTGAGAAAATGCCTCCATCTGATTGGTCTCTAGGCAGCCTGTGGGACATTTTCTTGATTAATAATTGATGTGGGAGGGCCGGGCCCAGCCCACTATAGGCAGTGCCATCCCTGGGCAGGAGGTGATGGGTCATATAAGAAAGAAAGCTGAGCTTGCTTGGAGATCAAACCAATAAGCTGCATTCCTGAGGCCAGTCACTCTGAAATCCATTCCTACACACCACTGGTTCTATTCCTTAAGCCACTGGTTCTGTTCTTGAAGCTAATATTCTAGCTTGTTTTCTGTGGTTAAAAGCATTATCAAAAGCAACTTGGGGAGGAAACGGTTAATTTTATCTTACAGCTACAGTTCATCATGGAAAGAAGTTAGGGCAGGAACCGAAGCAAAGAATATGGAGGAACACTGCTTACTGGCTTGCTTTCCAAGCCTTGCTCAACTTTCTATCTTTTGGTTGTGGGAGATGGGGATTGTGGGGATTTTTGTCATTGTTGTTGTTGTTGTTTAAGACAGAGTCTCACTGTGTAGTTCTGGCTGACCTGTAACTTTCTGTGTAAGTCTGTCTTTAAGCTCAGATATCCACCTGCCTCTCCCTCCCAACTGCTGGCACTAAAGGTGTATGCCACCAAACCTAGCAATTGGCTTTCTTACATAACTCAGGACGATCTGCCCATGGTTGGCACAGAGTATGCTGGGCTCTCCCACATCACTTATTAATCAAGAAATGTCCCCACAACCTTACCTATAGTCCAATATGATAGAGGCATTATCTCAATTGAGGTTCCCTCTTCAGAGATGACGTTAGTTTGTGTCAAGTTGGAAAAAAAAAAAACCTAACCAATACAGTTGACCCTTTGTTATCTTTCTTTTTTTAAATTTTTTTGGTTTGTTTTTTGAGACAGGGTTTCTCTGTAGCTTTGGAGCTTGTCCTGGAACTGGCTCTTGTAGACCAGGCTGGCCTCGAACTCACAGAGATCCACCTGCCTCTGCCTCCCGAGTGCTGGAATTAAAGGTGTGCACTATCACCGCCTGGCTGACCCCTTGTTATCTTAACTCTCAAATATATTACTATTAAACCCTGACCTTTTTAGTCAGGGTTGGTGGTGCACAAGCTCTCAGAAAGGCAGAGTCAAGCAGATAGCTCCGAGTTCCAGGCCAGCCAAAGTGGCATAGTGAGACACTGTATCAAAAAAGGAAAAATAAGACAAAGAAAGCATGACCTTTCCTTTTTCCTCAAGAGCTCATATTAATAAGATAAGATAAGATAAAATAATGTTCAACTTTAAAGGTTCCACAGTCTTCAAAAAATTCAAACACTTTAAAAGTTCAACCTCTTTAAAATATCCAATATCTCTTAAGAGTTCAAAGTCTCTCAACATAGTCTCCTGTAAAATAAAAAAGAAGTTACATCCTTTTATTTCAAGAGGGAAGAAGGCCCAGCTAGACGTGGTGCCTTTAATCCCAGCACTGGGGAGGCAGAGGCAGGCAGATCCCTGTGAATTTGAGGCAAGCCTGGTCTATGGAGTGAGTTCCACCACAGTGAAACCCTGGCTCAAAACAAAAAACAAAACAAAACATAAAAGGGAAGACCCATGGCACAATCACAATCAAAGTAAAGTAAAACCAAACTTCACCAGTGTAAATAGTTCAGTGGTCAATATCTGGGACTCAATCATGATCTTCTGGGAGCCAAAGCATTCTGGTCGCCCCACCTCTCTGGGTCTAAGGTTGAAAGCATACATAGTTCATTTTATAAACTCAGGCTAGCACCACTATACACCTGCCATTGCTGACTGTCATCCCACAGTCCTGGCATTCTCAATATGTCAGGGTCTCCACTGCAACTGAGACTGCACCTTTGCCAATGGCCCTTCCTGTCCTCTCTTCAGAGACTCCAACCCTGCCACAGAGCTCCAAGCCCTATCTGCTCTCCATGAGCCCTTCTTGCCTTTAAAACCAGTACCACGAGGAAGACTCTGGTGCATTTCCAAGTTTGGTTGCCATCTCGAGATGCAGCTTTGGTGACCCTCTGGACCACAACTTCTTCGTGCTGACCCAGAGGAAATACTTCAGTGGTGCTGGTGTCTTCTTAACCATATCTTATTTTTCAGCCTTAGCTAACGAGCATCATTTGTCCCAATAAAGCAAGGGTTGCTTCAGTGATGCTGCTCACTTGTTCATCACAGCTGACTCATTATCCCTAGCTGACTGTGTGAACTACATATTCTTAATTCAAGATAGTACAGGGACAGCCTGAATAGAGTCATTGCTTAGTTCTAAAATTTCCTAAGAGGAAAGTGCAGAAATGTAGACACATATTGATTCCTTTTCCATCACTTGCTAAGTTTGTCTTGTTTAGCTGGAAGGGAACTTTGCTTTCCATCTTGACCCTGTGCACTGAAGAGCAGACAAGACAGATTTTACCTTAAACTCCGGGCCTGAGTATCCAGTCCCTGCCCCATAATGAGATCTATTTGAGGGCCGCCTCCACAGCCCACATCTGAAAGGCCCAGCACTGAGTCCTCTCCTCTCTGTACCCACATCTTCCTCTTCTGGTGTTCTTCCTAATGAATGGCCCCATCAGTAACTAAAGGCTCAAGTAGGCTAATGCCACTAGGTATTTTTCCCTCTACTTATATTCCACATACTCCCTCTCCACAAATCATCAAAGCCTTTGACCTTGTACATTTCACTTTCTTCTACTGCCAACCTGACCCAAGACTGTAGATTACCCACCCCCATCAAATGTACTTACTGGCTCACTGGCTTTCCCAACCTTTCTCTGTCTACCTTCAAGCTATTCTCTCCCATAGCAACAGAGGTTATCTTTAGAAAAGAAAGTTAGGTTTTTGTTTAAAACCATTCAGATGATTTTTCCTAGTTTTCACGATTAAAATAAAACCCTCTATAATATATAATCTATAAGGCCCCTAATAATTTGGTGCCAGGCTATCTCACTAGACACCATCAGTTTCTATATCCTTCTCCTAATACTCTTTTTCTTGCCTTACGAACTTCAAATAAGATATTCCTTTACCTAGAAAGTTTTTCTTCCCACCATCCATTGTTCTCCTATTTAACTTCTATTAGACATCAAAAAACTAAGCAACAGATTCCAGTTAATATTTTAGAGGATCGAGTATATGCCAAGACCTTCTTATGTGCTAGATATTCTAATCCTCACCCCACCCTACGAAATAGATGCTCTCTCTATTGTCATCTCTACTTTACATAACTGAAGTGCAAGAACATTTGGTTGGAATCACAAGGCTGTTAACCATCAAAACAAGGACTCCAAACACACATTTATGGCTGGAGAGATGATCCGTTAGTAAAATGCTTGTAGCATAATTTAACAAAAAGGGGGAGGGAGCACGAGAAAGAAAGACACCATGTGACAAAGTTCACATGGAGGGGTTTTTATTAGGAGAAAGGGGCATAAAAAGAGGGAAGGGGATGAGGGAGATGGGTATCTGGGGTTGGGAGCAGCAGAGAGAAGAGAAAGGCAGAGAGAGAGAGGAGGGGAGAGACAAAGAGGCAGGCAGAGAAGCAGAGAGTGAGAGAGAGAACAGAACAGATACAGAGAGACAGAGAAAGAGAGATGGGATGTGGGCAGGG
The DNA here is from genome assembly GCA_004026605.1 of Ondatra zibethicus. Lineage (NCBI taxonomy): Eukaryota > Metazoa > Chordata > Mammalia > Rodentia > Cricetidae > Ondatra > Ondatra zibethicus. The sequence goes on from PVIU01000136.1 coordinate 210,591, forward strand.
TCCTTTTAAAAGGAATGTGCACAGGAGGTGCTCTTAGTGACTTCAGCTGAGGATGTATTCTGTCAGGACCCCAAGGGCAGGCCAGTACAAATGCCTGAATACTAACATTCCTCCCTTTTATTTATTATAAAAAGGTAAGGAGTTAGAAAGGGGTAGCAGGTGAGGCGAGGATGAGGACCCCGTGCTCTCAAGACTACTTTCTGCTGACCTGGGGGGTGTCATTCATCTTTGGGGGACCTGGGAAAGCTGGGGTGCTGGCCATGTCCTGGTGTATCTGTTTCACTTCACTGTCCAGGCTCTGTGGAACTGTCAGGTACCACCTGGACCTGGCAAAATGCTGTTCGAGGTGCATCCAAGTTGACTCCCTAGGTCTTAAAGCACCTGATCCTTTCCCATAACCACAGCATCACCCAGGCATGTTTAACGGTCTTGCGCCTCCAGCTCCGTGGCCAACAGCCGGTAGTCCCGCAACAGAATAGCTGATTAGGAATGGTCAGTGGGTCTCAAAAAAAAAAAAGCCCAATGGGAGCGAGGGGGTATAGACGATGATGCAGTTCCCATGAATGAGGCAGAGAAGACGCAAGGGCCTGCAATTCCTAGCGTCCCAGTAATTCAGAGAGGGTCAGTTTCGAGATAGGCACAGGCTACCCTGTGTATCATCACCAAAGGGCGGTGCCAAGGGCTCTGAGCCTGAGAGAAACACAATCACCTCCTACCAGGACCTCGAGACAAACCAGAAGACGAGGAGAGAACTGTGCTCCAGAGAGGAAGCTTCACATCCAGCAGAATGGTCAGAGGCGGGTAGCCCTGCCGGAGACCCAATTGCCAATACTGAATGGAAGGCAAAGCCGCCAGTGAACGAAAAAGCAGATCTGCTTCGGGTGGGGCAGGTGGGTAGGGTCCCAGCATGAAGTGATTACCTTTCGGTGAGCTCTGCCACTGAGCAAACATGCCATATGCAACAGAGTTAGTGTAAGGTTTACAGGGGGCGGGGGGGAGGAAGCAGAAGAGTGAACGGATAAAGGGGTGATACCGCCTTTCATCTATCAGGATCGCTGGCAGAATGTTGATGAGGTCCCGTAAAATATCAGGATAAAGGTGCTTGGAAGTGGATTTTTGGTAGGCTTATTCCCCATGAGTGAGGCAAAACAAGATCCAAGATGACTTTTTATCAAGCGAGGATCGTGAGAAAGGTACAAGCCACCCTGGAGAGTCATCACTCAAAGAGAGGGAGACAAAGGGCAAAGCCCAAAGGACCCAAGGATCTGAGAAAGGCACAGGCCACCCAGTGAGTCGTCATGCAAAGGGTGGGGGCGGAAGGCTCTGAGCCCGAGAGAGAGACGTGGGTGCCTGGTACCAGGACTGAAGCCAAAAGGTGAGAAACCACACTTGAGAGACAAGACGAGTCCTCACTCGTACGAGATAGTCAGTGCATGTTTTGGATGAAGGGATCCATTGAAAGAAGGCTATTGTATGTGGACCGGGTCCCAGGATCCTGACATGCCACAAAACCGCCTGCAGGCAGGAGAGCCTTTCCTGGTCATGGAACCAATGTTGTAACTTAGAAAAAAGGTAGCACAAGAGAGAAAGATGCCATGCAACAGAGCTCTTGTGGAGGTTTTTTTTTTTTTCTTTTTATTTGGGTAAATGGGTAAAAGGGGGAGGAGAGAGGGAAGACTGGCCTCTGGAGTCAGGAGCAGCAGAAGAGAAGAGAGAGGCAGAGAGAGAGAAGGGGGATAGACAGAGAGACAGAGAAGCGGGGAGAGAGAGAGATGGGAGGTGGGCAGGGCCCTTTTAACAGGGAATGTAGTGAATGTGCAAATTCTTAGAGGCTACTGCTGAGGATGTAGCCTATCAGAACCCCAAGAGCAGGCCAGTACAGATGCTTGAATACTAACAATAAGCACAAGGACCGGAGCCAATCCCAGCACCTACAGAAAATCCATTAGAAAGCACACAGGCATGTAGTAAGGAGGGGGCTAGTTTGTTCCCGGCTGCTTAGCCCCGAAATAATCACACAGAAGCTGTATTAATTAAATCATTGCTTGGCCCATTAGCTCTAGCTTCTTATTGGCTAACTCTTACATATTAATTTAACCCATTTTTATTAATTTGTGTATCGCCACGTGGCTGTGGCTTACTGGCTAAAGTTCTGGGCGTCTGTCTCCGGCAGGGCTACATGGCTTCTCTCTGACTCTGCCTCCTTTCTCCCAGCATTTAGTTTAGTTTTCCCCACCTAGCTCTGTTCTTCTATAGCTCTGCTATAGGCCCAAAGCAGTTCCTTTATTAACCAATGATATTCACAGCATACAGAGGGAAATCCCACATCACAGGTATATATTCCACTCAGGGGAGGACCCCTTGAATTCACTATATAGCCATCCTAGCCAAAACAATGAGCTATGAGTTAGATGAAAGACCTTATCTCAAAACATAAGGTAGAGATTGATTGAGGAAAATACCCAATATCAACCTCTGACCTACACACACACACACACACACACACACACACACACCATGGACATGGGCTAAAAAAGAAAAATCCTGCATTTGTGTGCTTCAGTATTACACTCTGCTGCCTCACCACTTCATCTATGCTACAAACTCAAAAGATATTTGATAAATAGATAGAAGAAATAGAGAAAGAAGAAAGAGTAAAGTTAAAAGGATTCTTGGACTGTATGTGTCAAATTCTGATCTTAATTTGAGGCTTTGTTGTCTCATAATTGGTCAAAGGTTTAACTTCTTCACTCTGACATCATTTGTACAGGAAAGCTAGTTCCTGATAGGCCTTTCAATCAGACAAAACAAGGGGGTGAACAGAAGGCTCAGAGGTCTCAGAGGTTAGTAGCACTTGTGGCTCTTGCTGAGGACCCAGGGTTTGGTTCCCAGGACCTGCATGGTGGCTCATGATCATCAGTTACTCTACTTCCAGAATCCAACACCTTCTTCTGACTTCTGAAGCACATCACACTTGGGTGCATTTATATATGTGAGGCAAAGCACTCATACACATAAAACAAAGCAAATAAATAAATTTTGTAAACGATTTAAAAAACAGACAATGCAGGAAGCACCAAGTGTATGAGGTCAGTAGCAGTGCATGTAAACTGTGAAGACGTGTTCATCAATGTGAGACAAACTGAAGAGTCTGGTGACAGACAATGGTTTTAATTTAGGGCATGGTGGAGCATACACACGACACAGCATACATGGGGAGGTCAGAAAATAATTTGTAGAAGTCATTTTCTCTACTTCTACCACGTGGGTCCCAGGGATCAACCCAAGTCTTCAGGCTTAGCTGGCTAAGCCATCTGGCTGGTACAGGTGCAGGGATGATGTTTATGAAGATTCTTGGAAGGCCATTCATAAAGATCAGAAAAGATAGCCTGGCTTGCAGACTGGTATTAGCCAGCAGAATAGAATGAGACACAGAAATAATTCTGATAGACAATATAAATCCCTCAAGGTCTTTGAAGGGGAAATACCACAGTCTTGAAAGTAAGGGTTGGTGCCCTAGTTGGGGGCTATGAGCGACAGCATGATGACGTGAAAAGGAGATTGTTGAGGGCGGGATCTGTAGAGAGACACACAATTAAAAGGGAATAACTTTAGTTCCATCGTTACTCCCAAGCTCAACTCTGGAATCACAAGTTTCTTAAAGACAACTCATGATTATCATTTTTGAGACAGGGTCTCTCTACATAACCACGAATGGCATGAAACTAATGATGTAGACCAGGCTTGTTTCAAATTCACAGAGATCCGCCTGCTTCTGCTTCCAAGCTTAAGGGATTGAAGGCATGTGCCACCACACCCTATTTCCATTTCATCACTCTAAAAAATCTTTCCATCTCTTGTTACTCGGAATGCAGCATAGAATGGTTTCACAATTCTGAGGGTTACGAAACCTTGCTGGATCACTGTGAGATAATTAGCATTGTTGGGAAATAATATTTGCTGAGTACTTCTTAAGTCAAACCTCACTTTTGTAGAGTACTGGCCCAGGAGGCTGTAGTTGGGCCAATTGACTTATTTTCAGCAGAGCCTTCCAGTGTGATTCCTCCTTCCACCCTTGCTGACCTCATATCCCCCAATTCCAGTCAAACACTCAGAATCCGCTGGCAGAAGTGGGGCTACACAGAGATGAGGAATAGGAGGGGAAGGTAGATTGATTTACATTCTGCAGTGAATGAACAAATTAAGTACACAATACTCAAGGGATATAGAGAAGATAGCAAGGAAAAGAAATGGGGATCAAAGGGGAGAGAGAAAATCTCTTTCAGAGATGGATGTAGTTCAATGGTAGATTGATCCCCTATCACGCATGAACCCTGGGTTTGATTACCCAGTGATACAAACACATAAAAATATAAATCCCAACTCGATATATTAAATATAAATTTTATTTATATACAAAATACATATCAAATTATATATAATAATATAATAAATATAAAAGGTATAGTATATGCAAACTTCTCTTTGGAAGGGGGAAAGATTTTTTTAAATTGGGTTATGCAGTTATTAGAGCTGGCAAGTTTAGATCACATAGAACAAGCCAGCATGATGAAAATTCAGGTGAGAGGTGACAGGGGTTGGAGAGGAGGCTCGGCGGCAGTTAAGAGCACTTGCTGCTCTTGCAGAGCACTCAGGTTAACTGCGGGAATGAATTCCCAGCTAACGTGCAGTCTCAGAGGCTGATGCAGGAGTGGTGAAGTCATGAAGGCTGGTTCAGGTGAGCTCTCTGTCCAGGGCAGAAGCCTAGGGTGCAAGGATCTTTGTGAGCTTTCTCATAATTTGATATGTATTTTGTATATAAATTTATATTTAATATATCTACTTGGGATTTATATTTTTATGTGTTTGTATCACTGGTTAATCAAACTCGCTCATTTGCACACTCAGGAATTCCATAAAAACACTAAACTGTACACCATAATTTTTTACACAAAAGACCTGTTGGGTAAAAAGAGAGAAGAAAAAAAGTAGATAGATTAAAAAAAAAAAAAAGGAAAAGAACATTATGAGACAAGGAACTTCCAAAGATGCCTTCGAGTTCACTTTCTGTCCCCATCTGCTGCTGGGTGTGGGGACTCTCCTTAAGAGTAGATTGTTTCCTCAGTAACATTTCCTTGGAGAAAACTAACTTTTCATTTGAAAGTGGTTATCAATAGGAGATAGCTTCTGGGTCATGGAGGGGGCATGTGTCCCTTTACCTTTCAGCTCTATGACCACAACTGGTGCAGACCCATGCAGATTCTGTGTGTGTGTTGCCTCAGTCTCTATGAGTTCATATGTGCATATATCTTGGTAATTTAGAGGACTTTGTTTTCTTAGTTGTCCTTCATCCTCTCTGGGTCTTAAACTCTTTCCACCTCTTCAATGGGGTTCCCTGAGCCCTAAAGCGGGGGGGGAAGGGAGGGGGAGGTTGATGGAAAAATCCCATAAAGCACTGAGTGTTCCAAGATCTCTCACTCTCTGCACGATGTCTGGTGGTGGGTCTTAGTATTTGTTCCCATTTGCTGTAGGAGGAAGCTTCTCTGATGATATCCAAGGAAGGCACTGATCTATGACTATAACTGAATGTTATTAGAAGTCATGTTATTGCTATTTTATAAGAACAGTAAAAACAAACAAAAAAAAAACAGTAGCATTTAGTTTTAACTTAGGTCCCTAGTCTCAAGTTCTTGGTCACTCAAGCAGTGTTGGGTATTGATTCCATTTTGTGGAATACGCTCTAAGACAAACCTAGCTTATCTTGCAGGCAGGACACAATTGTAGATCAAAGCATTTGTGGCTGGGTTGGTGTTTACATTTCTACCTTGATAACATGCAGATTAACTTCTTGTACCCAAAGACACTAGCGTATAAGGGTGAAGGCTCTATGTAGGCACTAACTTGACTTCCCCATATTAGCTTCAGCAATGGGGTCTTGCCATCAATTTGTGGAAAGAAAACTATAGTCTTGGCAACAGCTTGGGTTGTTTTGGGGTTCCAATAATTTTAGCCAACAACTCAATTAGATATGACCCAACCCAAGCACTAGAAGCTTCATTTGATGTCCAGTTGGAGCTCTGTCTTCTCATAATTTGGCAATTTTATTTAGATCCCTGTCTTAAATGTATATATTTTAGAAAGCTTATACTATATTAGGTTTCCATACTGCCCTTCAAATGGCCCTTAATTTTAGCTGTTTCTCCCCATATTTCCTCCTTCATCTCCCCCTTCCCTCTGTCCAACTTGATTCTCCCATTCCAGTCTCCCCATCCATCCATAACTATCTTTTTTATTTCCCTTTCCTAGGGAGATCTGCACCCCCCACAAACCTGGTCCTTTTCTCTATACCTACCTAACCTCTGTGGTTCTACAGATTCTGGATTAGTTATCTGTAAGCGGAGGCTACTCATTCATTTCCTGACTGCTCATACCCAAATAATCACACAGAAACTATATTAATTACAACACTGTTTGACCAATAGCTTAGGCATATTCATTACTAGCTCTTACATCTTAAATTAACCCATTTCTATTCATCTGTGTATCACCATGAGGCTGCAGCCTACTGGTAAGGTTCCAGCATCCTTCTCCTTTGGCAGCTACATGGCAGCTCCCTGACTCTGCCTACTGTTGTCATTGACTTACAGCTAAGACCCACATATAAACAAATACATATGTTATCTGTCTTCCTGGGTCTGGGTTACCTCACTCAGGATGGTTTTTTCTAGCTCCATCCTTTTATTTGTGAATTTCATGATTTCATTTTTTTTAATGGTTAAGTAATACTCCATGGCGTTAACGTACCACATTTCTTTATCCACTCATACATTGAGGGACATCTAAACTGTTCCCTATTTCTGCTGTTAAGAATAGAGCAGCAGTGAGCACGGTTGAGTGAGTGTCTCTGTGGTAGGATAAGGCATCTGTTTTATATACCTAGAGTGCTATAACTGGATCCTGAAGTAGATGGAGTTTAGGAACTGAAACACTGATTTCTCTAGTTGCTGTACCGAGTTTGTACTTCTGCCAGCAATGGATGAGTGTTCCCCTTATTCCACATCTTTGCCAACATGACCTGTCACTTGTTTCATTGATCTTATCCATTCTGAGGGGGCTAAGATGAAATCTCAAAATAGTTTTACATTTTCTTGATGATTAAGAATGTTGAGCATTTCTTAATGTTTCTCAGCTATTTGAGATTCCTCTTTTGAGAATTCTCTGTTTAGATCTGTACCCCATTTTTAATTGGGTTATTTGATTTCTTGATATCTAGCTTTTGAATCATATATTTCAGATATTATCCCTCTATCTGATGTGTTGTCGGTAAAAATCTTTTCCCATCCTGTAGGTTGTTACTTTGTCCAAATAAGAGTGTCCTTTGCCTTACAGAAGCTTTTCAGTTTCATGAGGTGCCAATAAATGGTACCTCACTAATCATTGATCTTAGTGCCTATGTTAATGGTGTTCTGTTCAGAAAATAATTTTCTGACACTCGGCAGTTGTGGTGCATGTCTTTAATCCCAGCACTTGGGAGGCAGAGGCAGGTGAATCTGTGTGTTCAAGGCCAGCCTGGTCCACAGAGCAAGTTCTGGGACAGTCAGGATTACGCAGACAAACCCTGTCTTGAAAACCCTAAAAGAAGAAGAGGAAGAAGAAAGCATTATCCTGAGCCAACGAGTTCAAAGATATTCTTCACTTTCTCTTCCATCAGATTCAGAATATATGACTTTTTCTGGTTTTTTGGTTTTTCAAGACAGGGTTTCTCTGCTGCTTTGGGGCCTGTCTGCCTCTGCCTTCTGAGTGCTGGGATTAAATGTGTGTGCCACCACCACCCAGCCAGTCTATCTAGTCTATCTTGTTTTATGTTGAGGTCTGACCCATTTGGAGTTGAGTTTTGTACAGGATGATATGTATGGATTATTTGAATTCTTCTACATGCAGCTGTCCAGTTTGACCAACACCATTTGTTGGCAGAGCCTTGTTTGTTCATTTCCTGGTTGTCCAGATCCAAATAATTACACAGAAACTATATTAATTGAAATACTATTTGGCCAATAGCTTAAGCGTATTTCTAGTAAGCTCTTATATCTTAAATGAACCCATTTCCATTGTTTTATATTTTTATCACAGGGCTTGTGGTTTACTGGTAAAGTTCCCAGGCGTCTTTCTCCTCTGGTGCCTACATGGCATCTCCCTGACTCCACATACTCTCTCCTCTATCTCTGCTTGGAATTTCTGTCTTGTTCTATTCTGCCCTGCTGGTAGGTCAAAGCAGTTTTTTTATTAACCAAAGGGAATAAAATATATTCACAGCATTTAGAGGGGAGTCCCACATCAACCATTTGTTGTAGATGCTGTCTTTTCCAATGTATATTTAAAAATCAGGTGTTCATAAGTATATGGATTTTTTATTTATTTTGGGTTTTTTGAGACAGAGTTTCTCTATGTAGCCCTGGCTATCCTGGAACTTGCTCTAGAGACCAGGCTGGCCTTGAACTCAGAAATCTGCCTGCCTCTACTTCCTGAGTACCAAGGTTTGTCTGGGTCTTCAGTTTGATTCCACTGAGCAATGTGTCTGTTTTTGTGCCTGTTTTTTTGTTTGTTTGTTTGTTTTGTTTTTTTTGTTTTTTTTTTTTTTTTTTTAGTAGGGGATGGTGATACAACCACAGTTCTTTTATTAGTCAAGATTGTTTTAGCTCCCCTGGTTTTTTTATATTTCCATATAAAGCTAAAAATTGTCATTTCAAGATATGTGAAGAATTATATTGGAATTTTGATGAGATTGCATTGAATTTGTAGATTGCTTTTGGTCAGATGGCCATTTTCACTAAGTTAATCCTACCTATCCATGAGCACGGGGATCTTTCCATCTTCTGGTAGCTTCTTGAATTTCTTTCTTCAATGTCTTAACGTTTTTAATCATATAAGCCTTTCAATAGTTTGATTAGAGTTACCCTGAGATATCTTCTGTTATTTGAGGCTCTTGTGAAAAGTTTTGTTTCTCTGATTTCTTTGTCAGTCCATTTGTCATTTGTATACAGGAAGGCTACTAATTTTTGTGAGTTAATTTTGTATTCAGCTACTTTTCTGAAAGTATTTATCAGCTGTAGAAGTTTCCTGTTTTATTTTAGGTTCACATATATATACTATCATATCATCTACAAACAACCACACTTTGACTTCTTCCTTTCTAAGTTTCATCCCTTTGATTTCCTTCAGTTGTCTTATTGCTCTAGCTAAGATTTCAAGTACTATATTGAATAGGTATGGAGAGAGTAGACAGCCTTGTCTTGTTCCTGATTTTAGTTGAATTGCTTTGAGTTTCTCTCCATTTAAGTTGATGCTGTCTATGGACCTGCTGTAAACTGCCTTTATTATGTTGAGACTTGTCCCTTGTATCCCTAATCTCTTTAGTGATTTTATCATGAAGGAGTGTTGGGTTTTGCCAAGAATGTTTTCTGCATCTAATGAGATAATCATGTGGTTTTTGGCTCTCAGTTTGTTTATATGATGGATTACATTTACTGATTTATCTATGCCAAACCTTACCTGAATCTCTGGGATGAAGCCTATTCGATCATGGTGGGTGTTCTTTTTTATGTGTTCTTGAATATGGTTTGCAAGCATTTTATTGAGTACTTTTGCATCTATGTTCATGAGGGAAATTGGTCTATAATTCTCTTTCTTTGTTGAGTCTTTATGTGGTTTGGGTATCAGGGTAACTGTGGCCTCATGAAATGAACTGGGCAATGTCCTTTCTGTTTCTATTTTGTGAAATAATTTGAGGATTATTGACATTAACTCTTTGTTAGAAGTCTGCTAGAATTCTGCACTATAACCAACTGGTCCTGTTTTTGTGTGTTTGTTGTTTTGTTATTGTTTGTTTTGTTTGAGAGTCTTTTAATTACTGCTTCTATTTTATTAGAGGCTATAAGTCTGTTTAATTGATTTTTTGATCTTGACTTAACTTTGGCAAGTGGTATGTATCAAGAAAATTATCCATTTCTTTTAGATTTTTCCAGTTTGGCAGCATACATGTTTTTAAAGTATGTCTTTATGGTTCTCTGGATGTCCTTGGTGTCTGTTGGTATATCTCCCTTTTCATTTCTGATTTGGTTAATTTGGATTCTCTCTCCATCTTTTAGTTAGCTTGGATAAGAGTCCACCTTTTTCCCTAGCCCATGTGGCAGGTAGAGAGTTCCCAGGGAATGTCTACTGGAGTAGGGGCTGGGATAAAGCAATGAGTGTGTGTGTGTGTGTGTGTGTGTGTGTGTGTGTGTGTGTGTGTGTGTGTGTGTGTGTGTTTTCAAGGAGATCTGTGTGATTCATTGGAGATGGGGTCAGGGGAAAAGGGAGGTTGCAGCATGTGGTTTGCTACAGAGCTGGGAATAAAACTGAGGCATTGGATTTGGAGAAGAGAAGGGAGGGATAAGTGAAGATCTGCAATTAGCCTACCTGTTTCTGTGGCCAGAGTCAGGTGTTTTTTGTTTTGTTTTGTTTTGCTTTTTAAACTCTTTTGCTCTTAGCTCTTTGGGGGGCCCACCACTCAGTT
>PVIU01000136.1:221242-273907 GCA_004026605.1 Ondatra zibethicus
TTTTTTTTTTTTTTTTTTTTTTTTTTTTTTTTTTTTTTTTTTTTTTTTTTTTTTTTTTTTTTTTTTTTTTTTTTTTTTTTTTTTTTTTTTTTTTTTTGGTTTTTTCGAGACAGGATTTCTCTGTGGCTTTGGAGCCTGTCCTGGACTGGAACTAGCTCTCGTAGACCAGGATGGTCTTGAACTCACAGAGATCCACCTGCCTCTGCCTCCCGAGTGCTGGGATTAAAGGCATGCGCCACCAGCGCCCAGCTTGCCTCTGGTCTTTTACCTTCTCTTATTTCTGTATATCTTTTCTTTCCTTCTATTTTGTGTCTGGTTGTGTGGCTGGCCCCTTCTTTTCTTGCTCCTTGATCTCTTTTTCTCCTTCTATTTATTCTCTTTGCCTGCCAGCTCCTTCTATCCTTTCTCATGCCTTGTTACTGGCTGTTCAACTCTTTATTAGACCAATCATGTGTTTAAACAAGCAAAGTAACACAGCTTCAGAGTTAAACAAATGCAACATAAAGGAATGCAACACATCTTTGCATCATTAAGCAAATGTTCCCCAGCATAAGGGAATGTAACATATCTTAAAATAATATTCTACAACACTCAAGTGTAGGTGTTTTGAAACTTCAAAGCCCACTTCCAGGGACACACTTCCTCCAACGTGGCCACACCTACTAATTCTTCTAATCCCTCTCAAATAGTACCACTCCCTGGTGACTAAGCATTCAAATAAATGAGCCAATGGTGGTCATTCTTATTTAAACCTCTACACAGCTATATAACACCATCTGTGCACATTTGTTGGATGTGTGCAGGTACTTGTGCATGCTTGTATGTGAGTGTGTTTGTGCATGTAGGACAATCTTGGGTGTTGTGCTGATTAGGTTTTTGTCAATTTAACACACGCTAGAGTCATTGGGAGAGAAGGAGCCTCAATTGAGAAAATGTTCTCACGAAATTGGCCTGTGGACAAGCTTTGGGGGCATTTTCAGAATTACCACGTAATGTGGAAGGGCTCAGTCTATTGTGGGCAGTGTCACCCCTATTCAGGCATATCTGGATTGTATAACAAAGCTGGTTGAGCAAGTCACTAAGCAGCTTTCTTTCATGGCTCCTGCTCCAGTTTCTGCCTCAAATCACTGTCTTAACTTCCTCCAGTGATGGAAGCATAAGCCTATGAACTCTTAACTCTCCAAATTTCTTTCAGTTATGGTGTTTTATCACAACAATAGAAATTCTAACTAAGACAGACATTGATACCAGGTTTGTGGGATATTACTACAATAGACATGATCAAGTTTTCAGGAGGACTTGTGAATGGACTTTGCAACTTTGAACCAGAAAGGCCGTTGAGTGTTCAGAGCTTAATGAGCAATTGTGGGAACTAAGAAGATAATGCTGAGACCAGAGTAGATGAGGGAGGCCTGGCTTTTGAAATTTCAGAGGCAGTTTGAGATTCCGTTAATGACTCTATTACAGCCATTTGATATTTCAAATTAAGAATCTCTGGTTCTGTTCAGATGGGGTTGAATAATTTGCTGTCATTAGGAGGCCAAAACCACTAAAATAAAATCTTACCTATGCTCAAACAGCTGGGGCTGAAGTATACACTATGATTAAAAGACCAGCAGTATCATCAAAGCAGATTCTTCCAGGAAATGCTTCCTCAGAGTCAGCACACAGAAGATCTGGTCCTATGGGAACTAAGGCTGTGCCTTGTGCTGCCAGGTGAATTTGGAATGTGTAAGAGTGTCCTAGGTAGTACTGGGTTTTTTGTTGTTGTTGTTTGTTTGTTTGGGGGTTTTTTGTTTTGTTTTGTTTTGTTTTTGAGACAGGGTTTCTCTGCAGCTTTGGAACCTGTCCTGGAACTAACTCTTGTAGACCAGGCTGTCCTCAAACTCACATAGATTCGCCTGCCTCTGCCTCCCGAGTGATGGGATCAAAGGCGTGCGCCACCACCGCCTGGCTGGTAGTACTGATTTTGAAGTCATGAAGGAGACGTGGAAAGAACCTGAGGCCAGGAGAGGCCATTGGTGAAGGTGCAAACTAAGTTGCATTAGAAGCCTCAGTACTGAAGGGGTCGTAGACAGAAATTGAGGCTTGGCACTATGTGGCAGTGTTTAGAATCCCTGAAGAGAACCCAGACGAGGTTACTGGTATCGGTGCAGTCCTGTTGCAATAGAGACCCCAGCAATAGAGATGCTAGTACCATGGAAGGACCACCAAGGTCAGCAGCAAGTGTGGTCAAGAAGACGGCTGCCCTAAGCCTGTGAGGAAGGTGTGTATACTGTGGCTAGTGGAGTGACTCAGGCCCTTTGGAGCCCATAAGATTGTCATAGCAGTAGAAAAATGACTAATATAAGTCATACAAGTGGGATTAAATTCTGGAGCTATTATAATAATATATATTACAAATCTTTCTTTTTCTTCCTCCATTTATTTATTTACTTACTTACTTATTTGAAACAGGGTTTCTCTGTGTAGCACTGGCACTTACTGGAACTTACTCTGTAGACCAGGCTGACCTTGAACTCAGAGATCTGCCTGCTGCCTCTGCCTTCTGAGTGCTGGGATTAAAGGAGTGCAACATCACTGCTAAGCTACAATTTTTCTTAGGGAAGGATTGGATCCAAACGCACACATTATAAACATGTATAAATATTAAATAAAATATTTAATGAAAGTATCTTCTTTAGATGCTTCCTTAAAGTGTCATTATATCCTCGTTAGTATAGTGGTGAAAAAAAAGTGTCATTATAGGTGAAACTTAATACCCACCTAGCTGTAAAAAATAGCATATCTCTTTTCTGAAATGGTCGGGACAACAGGAATGTCTGGGCTTCAATTTTTTATTTGAAATATTTGCATTTATAATTAAGTATCTTGGAGATGGAATCCCAAGTCTAAATCTAAAGTATGTTATTCAAGTACAAAAGATAACTTTTTTTAGCTTTTTTATTTAATTGTTTTTATTGAGCTATATATTCTTCTCCATTCCCCTCCCTTACTCCCCCCTCCCCTCTTACCCTCTCCCATGACCCCCATGCTCCCAATTTACTCAGGAGATCTTGTCTTTTTCTACTTCCCATGTAGATTAGATCCATGTATGTCTCTCTTAGGGTCCTCTTTGTTGTCTAGGTTTTCTGGGATTGTGAATTGTAGGCTGATTTTTCTTTGCTTTATGTCTAAAAGCCACTTATGAGTGAGTACATATGATATTTGTCTTTCTGGGTCTGAATTACCTCACTCAACATGATGTTTCCTAGATCCATCCATTTGCCCACAAATTTCAAGATGTTATTATTTTTTCCACTGTGTAGTACTACATTGTATAAATGGACCACATCATCTTTATCCATTCTTCAGTTGAGGGGCATTTAGATTGTTTCCAGGTTCTGACTATGACAAATAATGCTGCTATGAACATAGTAGAGCACATGTCCTTGTGGTATGATTGAGCATCCTTTGTATATATATCCAAAAGTGGTATTGCTGGGTCTTGAGGTAGGTTGTTTCCTAATTTTCTGAGAAATCACCATACTGATTTCTATAGTGGCTATACCAGTTTGCACTCCCACCAGCAGTGGAGGAGCGTTTTCTCTACCCCGCATCCTCTCCAGCATAAGCTGTCATCAGTGTTTTTGATCTTGGCCGTTCGTACAGGTGTAAGATGGAATCTCAGAGCTTTATACACCACTTTTAGCATGTGTATGTTTTGATTGCAACACCATCACATGGATTTAGAGATGTTCACTCGTGGGTTCATGCTAGTCTTCTTAAAGATCCTCCAGCATGCCCACTCTGTCCTGTGGTAAGAGTCTCACAGTTTAGATGCTTTTGTCCCATACATATCTGTTATTTGTTCTTTTGACCCAAGGTTCAGTAGAGTATCACTTTTTCTTCTTTCTTTCCTCTCTCTCTCTCTCTCTTTGGTTTTTTGAGACACAGTTTCACTGTAACTTTGGAGCCTGTCCTGGAACTAGCTCTTTTTTTTTTTTAAGATTTTTTAATTGATTTTTATTGAGCTCTACATTTTTCTCTACTCCCCTCCCTGCCTCTCCCCCTCCCCTTCAACCCTCTCCCAAGGTCCCCATGCTCCCAATTTACTCAGGAGATCTTGTCTTTTTCTGCTTCCCATGTAGATTAAATCTATGTAAGTCTCTCTTAGGGTTCTCATTGTTGTCTAGGTTCTCTGGGATTGTGATTTGTAAGCTAGTTTACTTTGCTTTATGTTTAAAAAACCACTTATGGGTGAGTTCATACGATAATTTTCATTCTGGGTTTGGATAACCTCACTCAATATGATGTTTTCTAGCTCCATCCATTTGGGAACTAGCTCTTGTAGACCACACTGGCCTTGAGTATCACTTTTTAATAGATCCCTCTCTTGTCAATCCCATCAGAGACTGCTGTTCTTCCTGGCCCTTTATTTTATTTTTATTCTTATAGTTTAATAACAGCTAACATAGAATATATGTATGCATTATGTCTCTCCCACTAGAACCCAAATTAACTCTTTCTTGACCATGGACTTTACTTCCTGAATTTAAAATGATGAGTGGCATAGATTGTGCATTCAGTAAATGCATAGTTTTCAAAATATTGTTTTGCCTTACTTTTTGAGACAGGGTTTCATGTAGCCCAGACTGACTTCAAACTTGCTGTGTAGCAGAGGCTGCTCTTGAACTACTGATCGTCCTGCCTCTATCCCCTCCCTCCAAGTGTTGGAATTATATCTGTGTGTCACTGTTGTTTTTAACTAAGTCTCTATGGTTCTATGCTGTTGGGGTTTCTGTCCTGCCCAGTTCCTGCAATCGTTAAATCCCAAAGAAATCACACAGAGGTCTACATTAGTTATAAACTGATTGGCCCATTAGCTCAGGCTTCTTATTAACTCTTATAATATTAGCCCATAATTCTTGTCTATGTTAGCCACATGGCTCAGTACCTTTTTCAGCAAGGCAGTCACATCTTGCTTGCTCTGTGGCTGGGCCAGGACTGCAGACCAAGCTTTCCTCTTCCCAGAATTCTCCTCTTCTCATTGACCCGCCTCTGCTTCCTGTCTGGTTGTCCTGCTTATACTTCCTGCCTGGCTATGGGCCAATCAGTGTTTATTTAAAATATAATTGTCAGAATTCAGACCATTGTCCCACACCAGTTCTATTTTATCAATAAAGGCTCAGGAGCCAGATGCTGGAGTGAAAAATCTGATAACTCAGAGAGGCAGAGAAAGTACTCAGCTGCTTCCTTCTCTGCCGTCATCCCAGAAAGAGACTTTCTCCTGGTCATTTCAAACAAAACCCCTCCAACCAGATGTCCCTCTCTTCCACTCTCCCGCCTCTCCATCCTCCTGATTTTTTACTCTATGATGTTTTCCTAACAACTGGTTACTTGCTCTTGACCTGTGGTTGATTTTATTTAATCCTGATCACAATATTCAAGCAGAAAACTCTTGGATTAAAAGTGTGTGCTAGGATTGAGCCACAACATAGCTAGAAGCAGGTTTTTTTCAGTAAATAATGCAATCTTGGGGTTCACAGTGTGATCAAATGTCCTGCAACATGTCATCTTGATCAGCTACAAGTAATTGGATGTTTAATAAATAGTGAGTGAACCAGGTATTGAATTATGTGAGAACTGAAGCTATGATTCAATATGGGCCATGTCTTTTGAATATTTATCAACTCTAGGCACCACAAGTACTGTTGCCTATTTTGTTAGAATATATATCTGAATAATAGCTTTGTCTTACAATACAATTGAATGAATGTAGTTTCATCTAGGCATCCCTGCTAAGCTCTCTCATTGTACAAGTTCTGGGAAACTCAAAGCTCATCCCAAGATTTTTTTATAAATGATCTGTAAACATTCTCCCACTTTCTGCTTTTCCATATGGCTCAGATTGGGAATTATCTTGCCATTTCTTGGACATGATGTTTTGTACCTTTTGTTTCACAAGTTCCAACTTTTCCTCCATTTACACAAAAACTCATGCAAATAATTTGTGCTTTAGCAAACCTGACTGAAATGTCAGTGACATAAGGAGAATTTTTGCTGGCAGTAGAAGGTGATAGAAGCAGAATTACATCAGTGCAACTCAAAGAACTAAACATGAGGGCTGGGGAGATGGCGCAACAGTTCAGAGCTCTTGCTGCTCTCCAGGGGAGTTCAGTTCCCAGCATCCATGTTGGGCTCAGGCAGCTCACAATTACCTGCAACTCTAACTCTAGAGGCTAGGACACCCACCCTCTTTTGCCCCCCGAAGGCACCCATATGCATAGATACATAAAAAATTAAAAAATGACTATAGGTAAATATTAAAAAAATAGTATTTGTTAAAATCTTTCTGGAACCTCATCTTCAGAGATTTTTTTTAAAAAAAATGATGTTTCTGGGGTAGAGGAAGAACATGGAGACCAGGGGACTTTTAGGATACTAGATGGGTGGGTGTGCATGTGTGTGTGTGTGCACGTGTGTGTGCATGCATATGTGTGTGCAAATGTGAATGCATGCATGTGTGTGAGTGCATGCACATGTGCACACACATGTGAGTGTATGTGTGCGTGTGTGCATGTGCGAGTGCATGCATGTATGTGAGTGCGTGCCGTGTGCACATGCATGTGAGCGTGTGTATGCATGTGTGTGCGTGCATGGGTGTGTGTGTTTTCCAGGGATCAAACTGAGATTGTCAAATTTGCCTGGTAAGGCTTTCACCCATCTTGTTGGGCCCAGAGAAACTTCTCACTGATTCACAATGTCTCTCTTCCTCTTTCAATTCCCATTACTACCTCCTTCAATGTGCAGAGTACCTAAAGTCTTCTCCATGTTCTTAATACCCATTCTCAAATTCAGCTTTAGGTTTTTCTTTCCTTATTCAATTCCACAGATGCTCATCAGAGAAAAAACATTTTCCTAAAATCCATCCTCAAAAAACAATATCTTCCTTAGGTATGAAAAAGTATGTCTTTATTTTTATTTCATGTGTATTTTGTGTTTTTGCCTGCATGTATGTTTGTATGAGGGTGTTGGATCTCCTGGAACTGGAGTTACAGACAGTTGTGAGCTACCTGGGAATTGAACCCGGGTCCTCCAGAAGGGCTCTTAACCACTGAGTCATCTCCCCAACCCTATGGGATGGGGAGAAACAACTATTAAGTCTTTTTATTCAATAGTTTGGGGAAAACAGATAGTATGTAATAAAGGGTTGATTTTTTTTCTTTTTAAAATATTCTTTGCGGGCTGGAGAGATGCCTCAGCTGTTAAGAGCATTGACTGCTCTTTCAGAGGACCCGGGTTCAAGTCCCAGCACCCACATGTCAGCTCACAACTGTCTGAAAATCCAGTTCTGGGGGATCTGACACCTTCACACCAATGCACATAAAACAAAGTTAAATAAACCATAAAAATATTTTTAAAAAGTACTGTGATTTAAAGGGAAGAAGTATTTAAAATTTAAAAAAATATATTCTTTGCTTAAATGCCCACGCCATTGGTGTGGGGGCGCATACATTCATGTCAGTGTGGATATGGGTATGCCATACTGTACTTATGGAAGTCAGGGGCTACAACCTCAGGGAGCAGTTCCCACCTTCCACCTTAAGACACAGTCTCTTGTCAGTCACTGTGTGCTAGGCTAACTGGCCCACTAGCTTCTGGGAGTCTGTCTCTAACTCCTAACTTGCCAGAAATGCAGAGATTACACATGAGTGCTATGGTGTCTGGCTTTAAATGAGTTCTGGGGATTTGAACTCAGTTCTTCAGGTTTGCATGGCCCATTGAGCCATCTCCCCAGACCTATTAATTTTTTTAAAGATTTATTTATTATGTATACAGTGTTCTGCCTGCATGTATGTCTGCAGGCCAGAAGAGGGCACCATTACAGATGGTTGTGAGCCATCATGTAGACCTATTAATTTTTACGTAGGAATACAAGAATATTATTTTTTGCAGGTACCTAATTGCAATAGAAAGGAAACTTTACCTTTTTCTTAAAGGCTTTATGTGAAGCACCATTGGGGGACTGAACACTTACTACACTTTATGGTTAATGACTGTCTATCTAGTGTCTTCACTTTATACACTTAGTAGACATGTACTTCCACATTTGCCATGCATTAAACATTCAGACTGTCCCTAGGGATTTAATGACCAGGGCCAACAACACTTTAACCAACGTTTATATATACAATCAGAATAACTCATCCTTTCTCCACAAGAGTTCATAAATATTCTCCAAAATGTCCAGAGCCCTGCTTTGTAAGACTGGGCCTTTAGCCGGGCGGTGGTGGCCCACGCCTTTAATCCCAGCACTTGGGAGGCAGAGGTAGGCAGATCTCTGTGAGTTCGAGGCCAGCCTGGTCTACAAGAGCTAGTTCCAGGACAGGCTCCAAAGCTACAGAGAAACCCTGTCTCGGAAAAAAAAAAAAAAAGGCTGGGCCTTTAGGAGATGATGACGGTGTCTAAGCAATGTGTTTTCCGAACACGTCTGTTCTTTGGTTAACCAGAGACTTGGCTGTGGAGAATGCTCATTTCCAACTTTTAGAGGTTATCAATTCCCTTCCCGTTTTTTTTTCTTTTTTCCTAATTTCTGATCTGAGAAAAAAAGTACACAGTTGAGAGGCGCTAGAATATCCGCGGGAAGGTCCTACACACGCAATGACAGACTGAACATGGAAGCACACGGAAATAAGAAGCTTGAGAACCCCGGAAGCACCAGAAGCGCGCTTCCGTCCCGCACAGGCGCAAACCGCCCCTCCAACGCATGCGCAGACCGCTCGGCGCGCGCCCTTCCGGAGCAGGCCATCCGCTGCCCCTCCCAGCGGGACAGTGGGAGGAGTTACGTGGGGGCTCACTGGAAGCCCCGCCTCTGCCGTGACGTCTAGAGACGCGACGCGTCGCCACGCAAAGCAAATCGGGAAGAGGGTGATGAGCTGCGCTGGCCTGCGTCCGAGAGCGGAGGCTCGTTCTCCCTCGGGTGGTGGGCGATGGGCGTCAGGCAAGGAGGCCGGCGTTAGCGGAGTGCGGGCGCTGCGGTGAGTGCGTCCTGACTCCGGCCCCGGTTCTCGGGGGAGGCGTCCGCCAGCTGCTGGTCATCCGGGAGACGAGCCCTGTCCGCGGAGGGGTGGGACATCCCCAGACAACTGGCTGGTCCAGCAAGGGCCCGGACTCCTGGTGTCTGCGTTGCCCTCCTACGGTTGCCCGTCTCAGAGGGTGGCCTTGACCAGTTCTCCTTTCTCTTGGACACTCGACCCGACTTTGGTCTCCTTCCTTTTGCTTCCGTTTTCTGGTTTTGTGCCACCTACCATCCCAGGCCTTATTATAACCACTTGTCCGGCTTCCTCTAGTAACTGCCCTAGTCACGCATGTTTTTAGTGAAGTACAAGAAGTGAATTAAACAAACTCCTCACACTTAAGACGTACTCAAATAGGGGGTTTTCTTTTCCTAAAATGTGCCTCCCATTGTAGACTTGTGGCCCCGACAGGTTAATTTCAACTCGGATGGACTGAGGGGATTGTCAGAACCGCAAATTGCACTGATGTTCACTAACTCACAAAGCTGCAGACCCCGTCCCTAAGTTTAGTTCTTGCTTTCAGTTTACTCTGTGACCTTGACTAAGCCAGTCATTGAAGAAATATTTACTTGACTCACAGAGGTGTTGCAGAGTCTAAGGAGTTTAATATTTATTAACAGCTCTGGGGTTTCGGATCAGAAACGTTGCCTATCTAACGGAAGGATGTAATCCTTGTTTGTTAATTTTTCTTCTTGTTGTTTGTTTGTTTTTTGGTTTGTGTTTCCCGAGGTAGGGTTTCTCTGTGTAGCACCGCCACCGCTCAGCATAATTATTTTTTCTTTAGACGGGGGCTTACTATTTGAACCAAACTGGTCTCACACTCACAGACACCCTCTTGCTCTGCTTGGAGAGTTGGATAAAAGCGTGCAGCAAGCACTACACCCAGCGAGGGTGTTTTTTTTTTTTTAATTTATAGACTATGCTTAGTTGAGTATATGTCTTGCTGCATTAAAAATGACAGGGTGTGGGGTTTTTTGTTTGTTTGTAACAGCCCTGCCTGTCCTGGAAGTTGCTTTATAGACCATGCTGACCTTGAACTCACAGAGATAAACCTGCCTTTGCCCTCCGAGTGCTGGAATTAAAGCCACCACTTAGGCTCCCTTTGTTATTTTTCAGAGTTCTCCGCCACTTAGCTTTGTGAGTAGATTTTGCTACATTTCAGCTCTTTCTGTTTAAGCCTCCCTATTGAATGTCAGTCATGTTGGATTTAGGTAGGTAGTTTCTCATCTATAGAGTACTGTGCCAATATGGTGATATAGGCTGTAGTCATGGTTCTTTAATTATACTTAATTATAACTAATAATTAGAATATATCTTAATTATGCCATATCATTATAGATACTTAAAATATATACTCCTGATCTTTCAACTATGTTTTAAGTGCATCTTTAAAGTTGAATTGCAGGAATCTTGCTGTAGTAATATAAACCTGTCAGTAATGAATAATTGCTCATAGACTTATATTTTTTGAGATAACAATGAATAAAAAATAAAAATATTTAAGGATGTCTTTTCATTAGCTTGTTGGTTTATTTACTTGGAGTTTATTAGTCATTATGATCTTTGGTTTGTTGATAATATAAATAGGATAGAATCCAGATAGCTTTGTAAATAAGACTTTGTAACTAAGTTGTAAAATAAAGCCATTATATCAAGCTTTAGTCAAAAATGCCTAGCATCCTAACTTTTTGAAGGGAAGAAGATTATTTTGTCTCATAGTTTCAGATGCTCCTGCCCAAGGTTGGTTGGATCCATTGTTTTGTGTCTGAGGTGAAGCAGATCTCATGGTGGTAAGAGTATGTCATAGAAATTGTTCACCTCATGGCAGTCAAGAAGCAAAGAGGAGTCTTGCATTTTATTTTGTTATAAAAATAACCAGTTGAGTTTAGAGTTAGAAGAATGCTTAACTTGTGCTGAACTTTAAGATTGCTCTTTCATCTGGATAGTTTTTGATGTTGATTGTAGCCGGGAATGATAACAGGAGTGCCTACACACAGCCTCTTTGTGTGGCTTGAACTTCTTGCATCATGTGGTTTGGGGTCCATGACCATACATTGGAGAGGCAGGAAATGAAAGCTGTCAGTTTTTGAAAAACCTGTACCAGGAAATTGGTACATTACACTTTAAAAATTATTTTATTGGTTAGATCAACCAAAGATGATAGATCAGTCATCACATGATCGACTTATACATGTTTGTGTTTATGTATATTTGGTGCTAGGGCCCCCGGGGCATGGCACATGCATATCAAAGCGCTGCTGTGACTTGTTATACCTACAGCCTGACTCCTACCTTTTAAAACAAAAAACTCTCAAAACTACTTCATAGGCACCTGATGTGTGTGCATCACTGCACACCCATATACAACACACAAAGCTGTATTTTGTATATATCAAATATTCTAAATACTTATCAAATATAATCTGAATATATATAATCCCTCTTAGAAACTAGGGATATTTCCTTCCTTCTCTCCTTCCTCACTTTTCCTTAGCATTCTAATATTTTTTTCCAGGTCATAGTATCAGAGCATTCTAATATTTTTATTCAGAGGCGCCGGCCAGTTAGCTCAGTTGGTTAGAGCGTGGTGCTAATATTTTTATTCAGATGCCTTAGAATTGTGCTTTTCCTTGTTTAGGATTATCCCTTCCTTCATTGCAGTGATGTCTGTTCTTTTTCTGAATCTTTCTCTTTTTAGAATGCCCAGTTTTGGACCTTAAGTAAAATATTTAGCTGTAGAAAAACAGGGTTGAATTCCTTTATAATTTATTTTCTTGATTTTAATTATTAGTATATAATGTCTATGGGTTTATATTGTGTTTATTTATATCTAGTTTGAAAATGTCTTACTGTGGCCAAGACTGGCCTCTAACTCCTAGGCTTAAGAGATCCTCCTGCTTTAGGTAGCTGGAATCACAGATGCATGCCACTGTACCCAATGACTGATGTCTGTGGTTTTTTTTTTGTTTGTTTGTTTTGTTTTGTTTTTTGATGTATTTATTTATTATGTATACAGTGTTCTGTCTGTCTGTATGCTTGCTGGCCAGAAGAGGGCACCAGATCTCATTACAGATGGCTGTGAGCCACCATGTGGTTGCTGGGAACTGAACTCAGGACCTTTGGAAGAGCAGTCAGTGCTCTTAACCTCTGAGCCATCTCTCCAGGCTGGGCTAATGTCTGTGTTTTAAAGAGTATTATTTCTATATGTTTTAAAACACACTACATAAAAACAAGGAAAATATAATTATTGTAAAATGCCCTTCCCAGGCTTAAATTTGGGGTGCTTGGACCCCAGGTTTGGACCCAATTTTGAAGTGTATGGAGCCTGTAGGGTCTGACTGATGGAAGTTTGTTGCTGGGGGTAGCCTGCTGAAGGTTGTTCCAGCCCATGGTTTCCCCAGCGTTGTCTGCTTCTGGTTTTCCAGATTATAGGTGCCGCCTTAGCATACTCTTGCTGCCAGTAACACTGTCGTCACTGTCCTTGCTCTGACAGGCTGTGAAATTTCTCCAAAATACTTTGTTACTTCAGGTATTTTGTCACAGAATAAAGTGATATAATATCATTTCCAGTGGCAATATGTTGTAATCTCCCAAACTTTGGGGGTTTTATAAAAAGGTTTATTTTTTATTTGTATGGATGTTTTGCTTGCTTGTGTGTCTGCACCATGTGCATGCCTGGTGCCTGGGAAGGCCAGAAGAGAGTTTGGGATTCCCTGGACCTTGAGTGAGCTGCCATGTAGTTGCTGGGAACTGAACCTGGGTTCTCAGCAAAAGCAGTCAGTGCTCTTAACTAGTGAGCCACCTTTCCAGCCCTGAAATTGGGGTTTTTTAATTAACATGATATTTCTGTTTAGGCATATTGTTTAGATAATGTTCTCTTACTATATACTTAACATGTTCAGAACTGAGCTACTCATTTTCCTGAAAATTGGCAGTTCGTATTTGGGAACATTTTCCTTACTAGAACACTGAGCAGTATCCAGAGCATTTTGTGTAGCAGGGCTAGAGAAAGAAAGATGAATGTTACTAGCATCTTGTAGGCAGGGGCTAGAGGTACTGCCAGATGTCCTACACAGTGTAGAGCAAGCTCCCTCAACAAAGTTCATTCTGGTCTGAAATGTGAGAATGTCAAGGTTGAAACGTGCTTTTCACAATGATCAGTTTTTAAATTACAGTATTTTTGTTTGTTTGTTTCCCCTTACATTTTTGTTGTTGGTCTGCTTGTTGGTTTTGAGACAGATCTCTTTTTGTGAACCTGAGGTAGCCTTGAACTCACCACCCTCTAGCTTCAGCCTTCTGAGTAGGCCTGTACCACAGTGCAGTGGTCATAATGAATACTTGTTAGTGTTATTTAGTTAATAACAATTAGTGTTCTTCCCTTTTCACCAAAGGAAAATGGGGTAATGTAAGCAAGTAAAAATACTCATTTTTATCATTGAATCACCAAAGCAGTGTGCCTAATTTGTTCTTCCCTGTAGTGGCTTTCTAATTGTTCTTTCCTGTAGGATAGTTTCCTTATTCCCGTCTCTTTCACATCCATCTTGTATATACCCATTTTGGCCATCCTGAGGTAATATTGACTTTACTGCTTGCTAAGTCAAATGTAAACTCTTCTGGATGGCTTCCCAGATCCTCCATTCTGTGACTATATTTCCTTAACTAACATACTGTTAGCTAGCAACTATTAAGTGTTGACTGAAGATTATTAAACTAGATATCAGGATATAACATACTATCAGTGGACTCCTCTGATCCCAGAGATTATTGCTTAGTGATTCTATAGTTTGCCTTACTTTCTTCATTGTTTTCCTTTAGTAAGTTCTCACTTTCTGTCTCTATGGTGCTTCCTTCTGAAATGGTTCCTTTCTCACCTCAGCTGTCATCATTTCAGCCAAATTGTTATTTGGGCCAAAAACTGTACTGAATGAGCAGTATGGGCAACAAGCACTGTAGGACTCAGACTAAGAAATAACTCCAAGAACTGGAACCATTATAGACAGAAGGGAAGCTTAAGCTGGCCTCTGAAAGAGGACGGGGCCAACATTGAAAAAGACTCTGTGGGCTGGCTAAAGCTTTTTCTTTCTCTTTCTAGCTAAACTGGATTTTCCTTTCCTTGAGTCTTGCTAGTGACCAGAGTCATATCAATATATAGTGGAGCAATTGATATTAGACTTTTGTACTGATCCTGTTCTCTGTGTCCTTTAGAACAGTGCTCTTCAGAGTCTGAATCATTGAAGGTTCCACCTTACCCTCAGTGATGAGACAGGGCTGCATTATGTAGCCCTGCCCAGTGTTCCGTGTTTCTCAGGATGTAAGACTTGCCCGAGAGTGGAAGTCTGATTGCTATAGAAGTCAGTATGATTAATTGGTTTACCTTTGTCACAAGCTTATTTTGCCGTAGACCAGAGAGAAGTAGGTCCCCAACTGGTATTGGTCTTTCGACTGCATTTGAGTAGCACTTCTGTTATGTGAGCCATCGAGTTCTTGTTTTGTTTTGAGACATTGCTTTGCTCTCTAGCTTAGGCTGGCTTGAATTCTCAGTTCTCCTGCCTCAGCTTCAGTGGTGCTGGGATTTCAGGGAAACACCACATCTGGCTACTTTGTTCACTTTAGTTTACAATCCTTTTTTTGGAAGTATGGCAGAGTTTTACTAGTTTTATGTTTGAGGCCAGCCTGGCCTTCATAGCAAGATCTAGTCTCAAATACACACACACACATACACACACATACACACACACACATTCTCATTTGACCAAAAAAACATTCATAATGACTTTAGTGACATCATTCCATGCTGTGTCTGATCATTTGGCAAGTCTTGTAATTGTCTTTGCAGTGTTTCTTGTATATACTTCCTCTATTCCATTTCTGTTCATTCCAGTTCACAGTATCTGTAATTTCAGTTCCAAGGGATCTGACACTTTCTTTTTTTGAACTAGTGTTTGTCTTTAGGGAGCAGATTTGACACCTATAGTACAGAGCCTGCATTTGCAAGGTAAATTTCCTACTGATTTACACTTTACTAAAATAATGATATTGACTGTGAGAATAACGATATCCTGGGGGTCCCTGTCATACCCTTTACTTAATGGATGTTTTTAGTTGGTTTGACAGTGAATTATTACTGAACTCATACCTCAGTAGAAGGCCACATTCAATGTCATTTGACCCGTTTGGAAGTGATGGTACGGACAGAGACTATTTCTCACCATTATCATATCTTTATACACAGGATTCAAAATAGGTAAAATGTACAAAGTGATTAAAGGCAAGATCATTGTTTCTAATTGTGTACATCTCAAGTTATCAATTACTGTTTAGTTCGGCATGTCTTTATAGCTGTATGGAGCCTGTATAGATAGAGAAAACTGAAAATGGCAAAAACATGTTTTGTAGAGAAAAATGGTTTGGTAACTAAGAATGTAGTTCTAACATAGAATTGGAAGGGATAAATCTAAAGAATTAGTGTTTAATACAGGAATGACTAGAATTAAAGGAAATTGGAGTGCTTTTGGAGTTTCATGTAAGTAAACTAAGACCATTCTCTCTCTCTCTCTTTTGTATTTTAAGACAGGTTTCTCAGTGTAGCCTTGGTTATCCTGGAACTCCTTCTGTAGACCAGGCTGGCCTCGAACTCGCAGAGATTTGCTTCCTCTGCTTCCTGAATGCTGGGATTAAAGGTGTACCACCACCACCCAGCTAAAACCATTCTCTTAAATTGTAACTTAACCTTTAATTTTTTTTTCTTTTTTAAACCAGGCAGTGGTGGCAAATACCTTTAATCTCAGCACTCTAGAGACAGAGGCAGGCAGATCTCAGAGTTTGAGGCCAGCCTAGTCTACAAAGTGAGTTCCAGGACAGCCAGGGTTACACAGAGAAACCCTGTCTTGGAAAACAAACAAAACAAAATTTAAATTTTTATTTTATGTGTATGGCTGTTTGCCTGCTTGTATATCTACACATCACTTGGGTATTGGATTGCCAGAATTGGAGTTACAGATGGTTGAGCCACCATGTGGGTGCTCAGAATTGAACACTGGTTTTCTAGTCGAGCAGTCAGTGAGTACTCTTAGTTTCTGAGCCTTTTCTCTACCCCCTGTTATTCAGTCTTTTAGGATTAGGTGTTTGTTCATCTCCATTCATGTAATTAAATTGAATTGATAGAATCATTTAGAGAGCAGAGAGAGATGATGGGAAAAAATTAATGTTGCAGTTAAATGTATTAATGTAGCCTTTAATTCAAATTGTAATTAATTCTGCATTACAGAAAGCCATATATAAAGTTAATCAGGTCACCGACATTTTCATGTGGTGACACTTAGGATCTTTTTGTTTTGTTTTGTTTTTTGGTTTTTTGAGACAGGGTTTCTCTGTAGCTTTTGGAGCCTGTCCTGGAACTAGCTCTTGTAGTCCAGGCTAGCCTCGAACTCACAGATATCCGCCTGCCTCTGCCTCCCGATTGCTGGGATTAAAGGTGTGCACCACCATCGTCCAGCCTTCTTTTTCTTGCTTTTTGTTTTGTTTTGTTTTGGTGAGAGGGTTTCTCTGTAGCTTTGGGGTCTATCCTGGAACTAGCTCTTAAAACCAGGCTGGCCTCGAACTCACAGACATCCACCTGCTTCTGCCTCCCAAGTGGTAGGATTAAAGGCGTGTGTCACCACCGCCCAGCTACACTTAAGATCTTACCTAGACCTTTTACCTTGGGTGATTTGATCTGCTCCATCTCTAGGTCTTGGTGAATATTCACACACACAATTTAATTATATATACCTTGCCATTCTTTACGCTTTCAGTTTTCTACTCCATGTTTTTTCTTGTCACAGTTTGACACAGCATATCTGGAAACAAAGAATGTCACAAAATGTCAAAGACTCAGAGTAAACCAAAGTATAACAGTAGTTTTTGGCAGGAGCAGAAATATGTTGTTTTTGTCCCCAGCTCTGCCTACAACTTTTCTTCTTATAAACTGATATCAAGAAGAAAACAAGCTGGGCGGTGGTGCACGCCTTTAATCCCAGTACTCAGGACGCAGAGGCAGGCGGATCTCTGTGAGTTTGGGGCCAGCCTGGTCTACAGAAGGAGTTCCAAGACAGGCTCCAAAGCTACAGAGAAACCCTGTCTCGAAAAACCAAAAAAAAAAGAAGAAGAAGAAAAATCAAAAATATTTCAAGTTGAAAATTCTACTTGTAATATGTATATAAATGTAGTTTTAGCAGACAAAAATATAAAAGCTCTTACTATTCTGTTCTTTTTAATAGATATCTTTGATACTGATGGCAAAGTGGCACAATAATCCATTTAGTTAATGAACATCTGAAAATAAATTCTTGCTTATACCATAAATTTTGTGTGTTTGTGTGTGTTTATATATATTTGTATGTGTCTTTATTATGTGTGTATATGTATTGCACTCTCAAAATAGATATTCAAGATAATTTAAAATCAACCCTATTGAGGAAGTTAAGTAGTGGATATTTGTTTTTGTTTGAATAGAGTCTCAATGGGTAGCCCAAATTGGTGATAAACTCATAATCTTACCTCAGTTCCCAGTTGCTGGACCATGCCTGACACTCTAGTAATAAAGTTTTGTTTGGTGCGTGTGTGTGTATGTGTGTGTGTGTGTGTGTGTATGTTGCTAAGCAGTCCAGAGCCTTACATGCCAAGCAGTCACTTTGCTGCTGAGCAAATCTTAAAAGTAACACTTACTTTTTTCTAATGAGGATAATTAGTGGAATTATTTGCTTTGCTTTAGGAAAGAACTGCTTTTCATGAACTACACCATCCATTGTTGAAGTGGAAAAGCGAGCATCACTCATCATGCCTGCTGTAGCTTCCGTTCCTAAAGAACTCTACCTCAGTTCTTCACTAAAAGACCTCAATAAGAAGACAGAAGTTAAACCTGAGAAAACCAGCACCAAGAAGTGTGTGCACTTTGCTAGTTTGATTAAAGCATTGATTTTACTTCATTTCCTTATTATTTAGATTTAATGAATAGCCAGTTAAGATGATCACAAGAGTAAAATAGCTCCAGAGTTTTGTTTTTTGTTTTTTGTTTTTTTTTTTTTTTTCCGACACAGGCTTTCTCTGTAGCTTTGGAGCCAGTCCTGGAACTAGCTCTTGTAGACCAGGCTGGCCTCGAACTCACAGAGATCTGAGTGCTGGGATTAAAGGCATGCGCCACCACTGCCCAGCTCAGAGATGTTCTTAAATTTGTGTTAGCAGAATAAATGTTTGATTGCTCAAATGTAACTTAACCTGCTTCCTGGCCAGTATGTATGCTAGATGATAAGTTTAAAAGAATATGAGCGTTCTATTAAAGCGAAAAAATGCCTGCATAAGATCAGGCTAAGGGAAGGCAAGCCCATAGGCCATTTTCTTAATTAATGATTTTTGGGAGTGGTCTAGCCCACTGAGGTTGGGAAACTCCTGAGCTGGTGGTCCAGGGTTCTATAAGAACGCAGGTTGAGCAAGCCATGAGGAAGGAGCAAGTCTGTAAACAGCACTCTACCCCTTCACCAGCTCCTGCCCCCAGTTCTCCACAGGTTTGACTGCCTGCTTTGGCTTCCCTCCAATGAACTGACTAGGGACATAAACCCTTTCCTCCCTGAATTGCTGTAGTCATGGTGTCTCATCACAACAATAGATAAGATAGAAACATTAGTATTCTGTAAATTTTATTTTGTGCCAATGTGATACGGTCTTCAACTTACCGATTTATCTTATGTGATTTTATTTTCCTGGGTATACGTGCCGTCTAAGGCACAGGTAGAAAATGCGCCTTTCCAAGAGAGGCTCCAAACTTTCATGGTCAAGTGGTCAACTGTTTCTGATACTTGCTGGAAATACAAATTTGCTAAAAATAGGTTATCGTTAAAATTGTTGACTCTAGTAGTTAAGGAACAGAGAACAGCAAAAAGACCTTTTTGTTCAAATTTATTTTCTCCAGCGAAAGATTTAGAGATTACTAAGTAATTACATTATTATTTAGATGGAAATCAAGTTTTAGAAAGAAAGGTAGATCTAGCTGCCACATTCCCCAGACTTAGGAGAAGTAGTTCTGAAAGAGATTGGAGATAAATAGGACACCTGATCCCAAATGAACCAATGAAGACAAAGCTAAAGAGACCCGTGTAAGCACAAGGGCATTTTATTTATTTATTTATTTATTTATTTATATTTGCATCTTTCACATCATGCCTCCTGATCCCACCCATCTTCTGGCCTACCCCAAAAATAAAACAAAATAAAATTTAAGAGAAAAAGAGGGAAAAAATGGAAGAAGGGGAAACTCTCGTCATGGAAGCTGCACTGTAACACTGACTCATACAATAAACCCCTTTTTCCATATATTTTTACATGTAGTCATGTATCAAAAGAAACGTTAGTCTTATTCTGGTCTCCAGGCACGGGGCATTTTAATGAGTCATTTTGTCAAGGAAATAAATGGGAAGAAACAAAACATCAGTGCTGACAGTTGAGTGGTGAAACATAATTAAAGTAAGGAGAGAAAACCTGAGACTACACCATTGTTTCTTAATATTACCACTAACAGAATGGCTTTTAAAAAAATACCTTTTAGGGGAGAAATGGGGAAAGATTGTCTTACTTCTTGAGGTAGATAGGTAAATATGGGCTAACAAGGAAAGTAATTTTGTTTAACTCTTGTTATAAGCCACCTTTAAACTTTCTCACATACTAAGGACAGGAACATCCTGTCCTAAAGGTTAAACCTAAAATGGTCATTCCTTTCTAGCTGTCTATGGTTTATCTCTTAAGACTAGCCTAATCTCAAAGGGAAGGTATGAAAGTAGTTGTGTGAAGTAAGCAGCCTAAATCATGACATTTATCTTATGGTCACCCGCAGAGTTTATATAGACTTGTATTTTCCCCCCAGTAGCAAGTATTTTAAATTTTCTTTCAACTTTTAAGTTATGTCCACAGTGCTCAGAAGATCTTCAAGGCAGCAGAAGAATGCAGACTAGATCGTGATGAGGAAAGGGCCTATGTGCTTTATATGAAATATGTGGCGGTTTATAATCTTATCAAAAAAAGACCTGATTTCAAGCAACAACAGGTACCTTTTTTGCATTCTTATTTGTTATTTTTGTGTAATAGAACTATTGATTTCCTCTACAAGTTTTAACTAACTATGAAATTCACTTTTGTTCCCCCTTCACCTCTTTCCTGGTACTGGGAATCAAACCCTGGGCTTGGAATTGCTAAGCAGAAGCTCTGTCTCCAACATAACAATGGATTTAGATCACATGATGTCTTGACAGTTTTAAACTCCCGTGTGCCTGGGAAAAGCAAAGCAAATACATAGTCTCTTTGTTTGTAAGTGTGTGCGTACATACACTTGGCTTGGATCAGCATGTGTATATGGCAGTATATAAGCTGATTGTTCACTTTTTGTTGTAATAAATTATCGCTAGATCAGATGGAAGGTTTGAGTTTATTCATGCACTGAATAAGGAAAGTGATAGCTGAGTGCAGTGACTCATGCCTGTAGTCTCATGTGAGCCCTATGTCAGTAAATAAAATAGAGGGACTGGAGACATGGCTCAGTGGTTAAGAGGGCTTGTACAAAAGACCCAAGTTTGGTCTCCAGCACTCATTTCAGATGACTTACAATTGCTTCTGACTCTAGCTCCGGGTGTCCAGTGGCCTATTCGGTCCTCGGGCCCCTGCACACATGTGCATACACTCACAGAACACATACACAAGTGAAAATAAAAATAAGTAAGAATATGTTTTCTGTTGTGCTTTCAGGTCAAATATTTATCTATTTGTTATGTGCCAGCCTTTTTGTTTGACTGACTGGCATTGGGGCTGTATTAGATATGGCTTTAGAATTAAGAGCAAGACTTCAGTGTCTCTTCATGTTCTTGTTTTCTTTTTGAATCTGTTTAGCAGGTGCTAATCTGTCACTTGGATGAAGTCATGAGTAGAAAGGGAGGGCAGTCATGGTATAGACAGAGAAACTGACAACTGGGATTGTGTGGAGAGAAAATATGGTTATATTTCAGTTGGCCTAGAAATAGGCTAAATAATATTCTGGTGGTGTTAAACAACAGGAAGAATGCTATATTCATGCTCCCACCTTAGAAATGACCTTGTTACCACATAGAAATAGCAAAATACTGCCTAGAGAAGTCTTACCACAGAGGAACCATTCTCTGCCTGAGACAGGGTCTCATAGCCATGCTGACCTAGAGCTTACAGTCCCCTGCCTCATCTCCAAGGCACTGCACCATCATGTCCAGCCATTTCAAAATTAATATTTGATGTTGGAGGTACAGTGGCCCACTCCATTAGCACTTGATACTTTATAGTATTTTACTTTGTTCTGTAGTGGGAAAGTTAACTTACAGAAGGACCACATTTATTTGAAGTCCTCTTTCTTTCTCCCCAGAGTACTGATAACTGATAATTTTTCAGTAAAGAGGAATGCCTTTCATGAGTAAGCTAATGGTAGCAGGTCAGGTCTTCTACCTGCAAAGTTATGCCAGGTTATGCCACTGGTTACTAGATTTTAGAGCAGTGTCTCCTTGCACGTAGGGGCTCATCTGCCTGCCCATAAATGGCTGAATTAGTCCTGCCATGGTAGAAAACATCTTTTAATATTTATATGCATACTTATCTGCAGATAAAAAAGCCAGAAGCCTACCTAAATTCAGTCTTAAAACTGTGCGTGTGAAATTAATCGCCTTTAAAAGTGGGCTGGCTGGTGAGATGGCTTGCTGCAAAGCCCAGTGACCTGATTTAATTCCTTGGACCCACGGGGTGAAGGAGAACTGATTCGCACAGGTTGTTCTGCCTTCCATGTGAGCTCTGTGGGGTGGGGTATTGCACACTCCACACCCACATCCCCCACTCACACCCCATATCTGGTACTTTCTAGAGTAAATGCTTGGAAGGCTTGAGGATTGTTTAGCTTTAGTAGCCACTGTCTGCTGATTGGCCTATTACTGGACTGATTTTGTGTATGTTTGGTTTTTGCTTTATTTTTAGAACTTAATAGTGCTTTTCCTCTGGCAAGATTGGAATTACCTTTTTGGCTGTCTGCTTTTCTTTGAATAGGTTGGAAGTCATTTTGATTGACAGGAGCTCTTTCCATTTCCACGGTGTCGCTGAGTTTGTGAAGTCAGGTTAGGACGCTACCTGCGAGGGTCAGCTAACCCAGGCTGTTCTTGGGATATTACAGTTGCTTGGCTCCCTGTTTGTTTGCTCTGTCTAGAGTACCCCATCTTTCCTGTCTTATAACTGTTTTTATTGTCTTTCATTTACCCTAACCTTTCTAGTGTACTCTAAGTATGTGAGGTACTTAGACATTTTATAGTTTCAACTACTTAAATTGGGTAGGGACAGAATATGTAACTGAATTCCTTCAGAATTGGGCGTTTTCCCTCTTACTTTGTATTGCAAAGTGTTAAGTTGTAAGTAAAAGTTGTTAATGTCATAGAAAGGGCACAGTGATGTAACTGAAACCTGCTCAATCCTGAATAATGCTTTCATGGTTGTCAGAGAAGGAAGAGAAGGAATGAAATACTGGCATAGTAAATTCTTATGAAACTAGAGTTATATTTAAAAATCTGCAGTGAATTTAAAAATAAGCAGCATTGCTGATAATCCTCTAACAATCAAACTCAGAGATTCACCTGCTTTTGCCTCAGGAGTGCTGGGGTTTGAGGTGTGCCCCATCACATCCCCCCTGGCTAGCCTTTTTAGATAGGGAATCTGGAAATTTTTAGATAGGAAAAGGAAAGTTGTACTGGTAAACCTGTGAAAAATTTTTAGTCGAGTAGGAATCAGATGTTACCTCTCTATTCTGCCAATTGTCATGTTATTAGCAATATCTATGCTGCTGTGTGTCTAGGAAACCTCACTAATATTAAAGGATAGTTGCCTCATAGTTTGTAATAGATATGCCCAAACACAGCATTTATTTATTTTTAGCATTTAAGATAAAGCAAGCTCTCAGACTAGCTTTCTAATTGAGTTCATGAAATTAAAACAAATGAAAACCTTTTTTTTTTACTTTGTGTTTTACTTTTGTAATAAGTTTGCAATGATGATTGCATTATACTTTTAAAAACATTGCACTTGTAGTTCAATTGATACCGTCTTGAATAAACTACATTTTTATTGGTATTATTTGGTAAAGGGCTTTTCTGACATAGTTAGGCATTAGAAAGTAAACAATCAAAATATGATTTCTTTTGGTTTAAGTAGATGCATAGATAGTAATGGTTGTTACACTGGATTTTCTTAGCCATCACCACTCTTGACCACTTTACTGCTGAAGATGAGTCCTTTATCTTCACGGTCCTTCTCAATACCTTACACACTTACACACACACACATACTCTTGTTTTTATTATTATTACTGTTAGTGATGAACTGTGCTAATAGCTTCTATTTACAAAGTCTCAGTGGTATGTAGTGAATTAGATCCAAAAAGCCTTGGGTGGAAAATTTCACTGACCACAATGAGTAACCTTTTGAAGTAGTTATTTAAAAGAAAAACAAACTTCAATTACGCTTGTTAGTAACTTCCATATCCACCCCCCTTTTTAAAGTTAAATTATACCATTATTTTCTGTTACTTGATTTTAGAAATTCATGATTTCCTCAAGTATAAAACTTGTTTTGGGTGCCAAGTAACTATTATAAATACAGAGAGAAACAAAAATACCTTTGTTTAACATAAGTAAACAGGCCTCTCATAGAGGAACACCCCCATAATCCTATCTCTTTGGAGTCGAAGATGAGGATCTTAATTTTTTTTTGAGAGTTTGGGTGTAGGGTTTATTTAGTGGGTTATGGAGGAGAAAGGAAAGGGGAGAAGGGAAGGGGGGGAAGGAGAGATAGAGGCAGAAACTACCTCTCCAGAAGAAGGGCAGACAGTCAGACAGAGAGAGAGGGAGAAAGAGAGAGAGGAAGGGAGAGGGAGGATGAGGATCTTAAATTCTAAGCCAGCCTGGAATACAAACTGAGTTCTGTCCTGGCAAATCTTAATAAATAAATCCCACCTTTACATCTTTGCATAATCTGCTTTATTCCTTTGAGACTGGAGAAAAGGAACTTAGTGTGTTGCATGTTGTAAGAAGAAAACTACTTTGTTCTCAAATACTCTCCTCAGCATTTATATATAAGCAATAAGAATAGTATTTACACCGAACGGCTTCTTATGAATACGTTCAATGTATTGCATAGTGGGTTTTTACATACTGATAGCAATACTTTTGAGACATTTGGGCAATAAGTTGTGCATATAAATGGTTGGAAGTTTAAAACAAATACTTCTGCTTTGATGTAACCTTCCTTTTCTATAGGCACCATGATTTTAATGTTTCACATAGCACCGCTG
The DNA here is from genome assembly GCA_004026605.1 of Ondatra zibethicus. Lineage (NCBI taxonomy): Eukaryota > Metazoa > Chordata > Mammalia > Rodentia > Cricetidae > Ondatra > Ondatra zibethicus. Next base: position 245,672 of record PVIU01000136.1, read on the forward strand.
CTGTAGCCGTGCCCTATGCTAACTGTGGAATAATTTTCATATACTTCTAGGATTACTATCATTCAATACTCGGACCTGCAAACATCAAAAAAGCTGTTGAAGAAGCTGAAAGACTCTCTGAGAGCCTCAAACTGAGGTACTGACGTTACTATAAAATCTGCAAAAGAATGCAAATTAGAAGATAATACTGTATAGGTTTGTTCATTTATATCTAACCAAACCTATACTACCCCACTTCCTGGAAACAAGTTATGTTAACTGAAATACCAAACAAAATCATTTGCTATATTGCCCATATTGATGTGCTATTATTAATATTCTTCATGAAGATTTTAGGTTGTTAATATAGCACTGATGTTTTACATTAAATGTCATGTCCATATTTTCATGTGTTATGGTATTTGTAATTTTTATGACAAAATAAGATGGGAGCTTTAATTCTTCATATACTACCATGAGATCCTAGAAAGTGCTATTGGATATAATCATACAGAAATGAAGTGTTTACTCTTAGTTTTAATCTCCCCATAATTGTAAAAGTTACATATGCTTAAAAGCAATCTAATTCCAGTACTTACCATGATTGTCTTACCAGTTTGTGAAAATTAGGACTTTAGAGATGGCTGAGCAGTTAAGAGCACTTGCTGCTCTTTTAGAGAACGTGAGTTTGGGTTCCTGTGCCCACATTTGATTGCTTGCAACCACCTGTAACTCTAGCTCCAGGGGATCTGATGCCTTTCTTGGCCTGCACAGGTACTTGCATACATGTGACAGACATGTATATACAGAAATTAAAAATAATTATTTTTAAATTACAAATTAAAATCAGTATGCTAGCCTGGAGAGATGACCAAGCAGTATAAGTTCTTGTTGCACAGTCATAAGGACCTGCATAGGGATTCCGGCATCCACATAACAAGATTTTTTCTTTTAGTTTTATGTGCGTGACTGTCTTTTCTGCGTTTGTGTGCCATGTGCATGCAGTGCTTGCAAAGGCCAGAAGAGGGCATCAGGTCCCCTGAAGCTGGGGTTAAAGCTTTTGTAAGCTGCCATATGGGTGCTGGGAACAGAAACTGGATTATAAGTAACAGCAGCAAGTCATCTCTCCAGCCCACTTTGATTCCTGTATATGTGCACTCACTCATGCTGGTACACTCTCTTGCTCTTGTGTGCACGCTCTCTCTCTCTCATACAATAAATCCAAATAGCTTTTACAAAGAAAGGATGCTTTACTTTTTGTCATTCATTAAATTTAACTTTTTGCTCTTATGAACAACATGCTACTGTAATACAGATCCTAGTAAAAATAAATTTCTACATATATGTAGAGCTTAGAAGTTGTTGATGACTAACCTGATATCTCAGTGATACGATAGAGGCAGAAAGAATAGTGAAATTGGCATCATATAAAGTGACAGAAACCACTAAAGCCTAGGTGATAGGAAAGGCCAGGTTATGAGGCAAACAACACACAAGAAGAAGACAGAAGACTATAGCAGGCTGACACATTTTTACACGAGTGTAAGTTGTTTTCGGTGAGTGGGTTTTGTTGTTTCTGAGTTAGAGTTTCTCTTTGTAACCCACATTATCCACAAATTTATGATTCTCCTGCCTGAGGCTCATGAGTGCAAGGACAACAGGCATGTGTCACCACTGCGCACAGCTGAAAATGCTCTGGTTTTGTTGTTGCTTGTTTATTTTGTTTGATTTGTTTTTCAAAACAGGGTTTCTCTGTGTAACAGTCCTGACTATCCTTGCTTTATAGACCAGGCTAACCTCTGCCTCACTGCTGGGATTAAAGGGGTGCACCACCACTGCCCGGCTGAAAGTCTCTTCTTAAAGGAATGCTTGAAGAATGTATTTGTTGTTGTTTGAGCCTTGGAATCAGGCACAGGGTCTCACACATGCTGTGCTAGCCCTCCACCACCCTCAGCCCTTGAAACATACATGTTTTAAAAGACAATAAAAAATAATTGAGCCCAGGTGGTTGAAATACAAAGGAATATTTATTTGCTTTGTAGTAAAAAGAGGAAAATCTTTTGGTTGCTGAATTCATCAGAAGGCAAATATGTGATGATTCACATATATGCTATCCAGGTGAAAGAAGATCTTTTTTGTTGTTGTTTTGTTTTTTGAGACAGGCTTTCTCTATGCAGCCTTAGCTGTCGTGGAACTTCCTCTGTAGACCAGGCTGGCTTTAAACTCAGATCTGCCTGTGTCTGCCTCCTGAGAACTGGGATTAAAGGTGTGTGCCACCACTGTTGGTGATCTCTTTTTTTCATCACTTTTCCTTGAGGAACTAACTCTCTACCAATTCATTGACAAGAGTAGTTACTTTTTACAGGGTGATAGAATAGGCTGTTCAATTTCCTCCAGGGCCTTCTAATTGTTCTCAGTGTGTTCAGTTTTCTTGTGGTGTAGGTTACTTTCCATCTAACCGAAGAGACCCTTTTCAGTTTGTCTTCTGCTGCCCCATGTTTGGTTTCTTTCATTGATGCTTATTAGCGTACGATATATCTGTCCTTAGTGATTCTCTAGTCAAGTCAGTTCTTCCCCTTTGAGAGTTAGGATTTCCCTCTTGTCAAACTAGCAGTCTGAGAAAGAGCAGTTCTGGCTAGAGGCTTTTGTGTTTTTTTTTTTATATGTAATTTATTTTTATTTTGTGTTTGTTGGTGTTTTGCCTGCATATATGTCTGGGGGAGGGCGTCAGAAGCCCTGGAACTGGAGTCACAGACGAGTGTGAGCTGCTGCACAGGTGCTGGCAATTGAACCTGGATCCTTTGTAAGAGCAGCCAGTGCTGTTAATCACTGAGCCACCGCTCTATACCCCAGCTGGCTAGAGTTTGGAATTTGGGAAGGATCATAACTTTAAGGTGAAAGTTTTGGACTCCTCAGCGTCCACTTTCTGCTAAATTACACCCAGTCATTGGTATTGTGGTATATATCAATCTACTGCTAGGGCAGACCAAGTTCCCAATTCCATAAAACACTAGAAAAACACCCAATTAGTGCCTAGAAAACAAGTTACCTTGTGTTAAGTGTGACTTGTCAAACATATGTGTTCACCTATCCATGTTATGGGTGATCTTTGGTTTAATTTGACCAAGTCAGAAGGTGTTAGAATCCCAGCGAAAGGGATTAGTTAGGCAGATAAAGGAATCAGAGGTCAGTGCCAGATGGAGCACAAGCCTTGATCTTACTTCAGGTTACCCAAAGTAGAAACAGCATGAGATCTTTGTAAGTGTATTTATAGAGATCCACTGTAGTTATGGAACAAATGGCAGATATGGTAAGGTGCAGATGATAGAGACAGCAGGAAAGTGAACCTTGAAATTTCTTCATTTCTATCTTCAAATGAAATTCTGCCTGGTGGTCTTTTTTGTTCTGTTTTTATTGGCAGTGCTGGGAAAGGAACCTAGGGCTTAGTGCATACTAGACAAGCACTCTACCACTGAGGTACTTCTTAGCCCTTGAACTGTATCTCTTAGGGCAGATAGTTTCCATACTGTTACCATATAGATTGCTACTAGAGAAGAGATCTAGCACAGAGCCAGACTCCCTGGGTTTGAGTCTCAGTTCTTCTACTCACTCTTGTGTGCTACTAGGCAAGTTACTTAGTCTTCATCTGCTTGTGTTTCTTCATCTTTAATTGGGATAAGAATAACTACCTGTACTGGTTATTGTTAACTCTCAATTTACAGAATCTAGAATTACCTGGGATATAGGCCTCTGAGCACATCTGTGGGAGAATCTTAATTGCATTGAGGTTAGAAGACTCACTGTCCACTCTAGGACAGGCGGAGCCATTCCATGGCTGGGATCCTGGGCTACATAAGTGGAAAAGCAGCTTGCATCATCTCTCTGCTTCTCATTGTGGATGCAGTGTGATCAGCTGCTTCAGGCTCCTGCCACTCTGACCTTCTCACTGATGGAGCTGTGAGCTAGAGTCAGTAAAAACCCTTTCTTAAGTCTCTTTAGTTCAGAGTATTTGAGCACAGTAACAAAAAAAAGAAACCAAGGGTTTCTGAATGTAGTAAGCAAATGTAAGACTTGTTCTGTTAGACTGGTGCCTGGAGTAGATTCTGCAAAAGTGTTCTCTGTTGCTGTTATTAACAGTAGAAGCCGTCTTGATCTGTGATGCCTTCCTTGATGGTCTTCTAATGGTTTGCATTGAAGGGACTGAGTAAAGCAGTTGCAGTTTCAAGTCTTTCTTTTCTGTTTTATGGTGGTAGAAGTAGATACTGGCACATGGAATAGGGAGAACAGTCTGAGGTTGACTTTCCACTGAAGCAGTATTTAGTGATGCTTGCTCTTCTGTCAGCAAGTTCTCAATAATACTGCTGAGAAACAATGGGAATGAATAGACCAGTAAACATGGTTCTGCCAGAGACTTGAGAATGCACTTATTTTTGTAGACATTTGCTTGTCGTTACAGAAAGAGGTCTTTATAGCCCTAGCTGGCCTGGAATTTGCTATGCAAATCAGGCTGCCCTGGGACCCTGTCGATGGAAGTGTTTGTCCCACCTGGTCCCACAGCCATTCAGTCCCAAATAAACACACAGAGGCTTATATTAATTATAAACTGTTTGGCCTATTGTTCAGACTTATTGATAACTACCTCTTACAACTTAATTAACCCATAATTCTTATCTATGTTTAGCCATGTGGCTTGGTACCTTTTCTCAGTAAGGAATTCTCATCTTGATTCCTCTGCTTCTGTCTGACGATTGCAGAGAGACTGCAATCTCTGTGTTTCCTCTTCCCAGAATTCTCCTAATCTGGTTGCCCCACTTATATTTCCTGCCTGGCTACTGGCCAATCAGCTTTTGTTTGTTTGTTTGTTTTTGTTTTTGTTTTTCGAGACAGGGTTTCTCGTGGCTTTGGCGCCTGTCCTGGAACTAGCTCTTGTAGACCAGGCTGGGCTCGAACTCACAGAGATCCGCCTGCCTCTGCCTCCCGAGTGCTGGGATTAAAGGCGTGCGCCACCACCGCCCAGCTCCAATCAGCATTTTATTAAACCAATATTAACAACAAATTTTTACAGTGTTCAAGAGCATTATCCCACAGCAGGACCCTACAGCATTCTCTCTCTGCTTCCTAAGTGCTAAGGTAAGAGGTATATGCCACTATGTCAGCTAACATACTGAGTTTTTAAATCTGAGAGGGTATTCTAATTCACAAGCTATGTCATTTATTTTAAACTATTTTTTAAATTGTCCTTTGATTCATGACTTCTTAGAGTCATGACTTTTAATTTTCAAAGATGAGATTTTTCTGAGTATCTTACTGTTTCTGTTTCAGTTTCATCCTTGCTAGAGATATTTGGTCCTTAAACAGCCTGTGTTTGAGGCTCTACATGCAGTCTTATCTTGGCCAGTGTGCAGTGTGTACTTGGGAAAAAAAAGTGCAATGACTGCTGTATATAATGTTCTCTGTGTGTGATTTTTCTGTTTTTCATTACTACAACAAACTACCTGAAACAGGCTATGTATTAAAAAAAGAGAGAGGTTTATTTGAGGCTAAAGGTAAAACTCTGATCACCTCCCAAAAGCCCTCCCTCTAAACATCAGAGTCACAGGAATTTCCTCCATGTTAACCTCACAGTGGAAGTATAATTTCAGCAGGAGTGTGATAGGGTAGAAAAGGTGGGGACGGGTGTCAGAGGGTGTCAGACTTTGACATGGACCTTACTGACCTTACTCAAACCATAGTACTGTTTGTCACTTAGGTCTCTGTGCTTTGTTGAATGCTGCTCAGCTCTTACTTAGTGGTTCTCTGCCCCACCCCATTCCCTTAAGGATTTTGGGCCTTGTGCTAGGCAACTGCTCTAACATGGAAATACATCCCAACACATATACACTTAGACATAGTTATTTGTTGTGTTGTTTCCTTTTATTTGGCTTTGAATTTGTAGCCCTCCTGCCTCAGCCCCTGTGATAGCTCAGGGTACAGACCTGCATTTACAGGCCTGGCTTAGCTGAGCTTTTTGTTAGTGCAGGTGGTGGTGGTTTGCTTTTGCTTTTTGTTTTGTTTCATGGTGCTTATTTTGGCAGAAGTTGGATTGTAACACTTATTATGACAGGGTGCTAAAACTCTCTAAAATATTTATTTCTCCCTATAATTCTTTGAGCTTTCGTATATTTTGAAGTTGTGTTTTTAGCATTTATACATTTATGGTTATCATAAATTCCTGGTAGTTAGTCTCTGTACTTTTGAGATCAACCTTGCCCTCTCCTTCATTACTTTTAGCCCACCCAGTATAATGAGATCCTACTTTTTCATTCATCCTGACAATCTCGATACATTTCCTCTGTTCATGCTTAGTCTAATTGTAGCACATGCTTTAGGGAAGTAAAAGAGGAAAGCACCCCTTCTCTACCTGCCTTTCCTTTCCTTTAGCTTCTGGTGCTCTCCATGGCTTCAAGATGCACATTTCTGCCTTCCTGTGCTCTGAGAACTTCTCTAACTTTTCTGGTAGTCCCATCTGTTAGGAACAAGTTCTTCACTCTCCTTATCAGGACTTTCCAGCAAGCTCTTTTATCAACCAATCCATCTTGCTGGCCCTTGTCTTTAGTCTTAAAGAATGCTTTCTGAAGATGTATGATTCCAAGTTGTACTTATATTTGTTTTCTGTCTTATTTTTTTTTTTTTTTTTTTGGTTTTTCGAGACAGGGTTTCTCTGTAGCTTTGGAGTCTGTCCTGGAACTAGCTCTTGTAGACCAGGCTGGGCTCGAACTCACAGAGATCCGCCTGCCTCTGCCTCCTGAGTGCTGGGATTAAAGGCATGCACCACCACCGCCCGGCTGTCTTTTGTCCTCTTTGTAGCTCTTGCTAGCCTGGAACATTCTGTAGACCAGGCTGCCCTCAAATTCACCAGATCCACCTGCACCTGCCCCTGGAGTGCTAGGATTAAAGGCATGTGCCTCCATGCCCAGCTGTTCTCAATTGCTTCTGATGTGGAAATTCATAGCAGTCAGTCCTGTCATTAATTTATTGAATGCTATGTATTATCTTTTTTCTGACTTGAGGGTTTTCTCTCTAGTCTCAGTCTGATTATGATGTGACTACCATTGTTTTTCTTTGTATTTTTCCCGTTTGGGCTTCACTGAGTTTTATGCATCTATAAATCTATGTCTTTTATCAAATTTGGGAGTTAGGGCTATTGTTTCTTCAAATATTTTTTATTCTGTTTCATTCTCTTGCTGGCACTCCAGCTATACATGTGTCAGGGCTTTGGTTTTGTCCAGGAAATCCGTCTGAGGTTGTGTTCATTGCCTTCTAAACCATTCTCTTGTTCTCGCTCTTCTTACATTGGAAAATTTCTATTCTTTAGGTACTGACTGTCACTTCCAATTTCAGGTAAGTTTTTTAGATACATTTTAATTTCAGGATTTCTGATTGGCTGTTTCATAGTATCTGCTTCTTTGAAGAGGTGTCCTATATGTTTAGTCACTACAAACCATTTTTTATTGGGATAGTTGGATAGCTACTTTTGGTTACTCTGTTCTGAATCTGTCGTTGGTCTATCTTTGGTCAGTTTGCATCAATTGCTCTCTCTTTTTGGATAGCATGTTGAGTAACTTTGGATATGGTTGGCTATGCAGGCTCTTTAACCTTTTGTTTTATTCCTTTGAAGAGTGTTGGAGTATTTTGTTTTGGGAGGGTGCTGGAGTTGGATTTTATAAACTGCCTGTCCTGCGGTAGCCAGTATCTGACGTGTCTTTCCAGCTCTTCTCTTTTAGAGTTAGCTGGTTTCTCAGTGTGTGCTCTATTCTTACTTATTGCGGGTGTTGGCTAGAGACATGGACAACTTTATGCAGAGTCTGGAACTTTGACTTTCCATATTTAGGATTCCATTAGGAGTTTTAGCTGTTTCCAGTATATGAAGTCTTGACGTTAAGGATGAAGCCATCAAAGTCAGAGATCTTGACAGATGCCCTTCCACTTCCCAGTTCACCACCCTTCCTATTCCTTGTCTCTTTGACTGTCCAGAGCTGTATCTGTCTATGAGGATAGGTAGTATAACCATGTAACAGAATAATAAAGTCAGTTTTACTTATTCTTTACTAACCATCCTGAGTCCATTATTACCACTTTCTTCCTCTATTCTGTATTCTCTCTCCCTTCCCCTTCCCCCCATCTCTGTCTCCTTCTCCCTCCATCCTCGTAAATTCAGAACCAGCAGGCATAACTATGATCACTAATGACAGGGTAAGAAGCAAGGTCACACGTCCTTGTTAGCAAACATTCCCAAAAGTACTGCTTCCAGTTCTGGGGAGAATAGTTCCAAATACCTTGTATTTCTACAAATTGTGGTCACTATAACTGGGTTAACTTCTAGCAAATTAGACATTTCAGTGAAGTCATCCTTTTTAAGACAATGAGGTCCTGTCTTTGATAGTAACTCTCCACTTGGTGTGGATAATATCATTTCTGAACACTTACTTAACATTTTTTCACCTAAATCATCACAGTTGTGATATTGGGATAGTTTCTCTTGCAGAGAGAATCAAAAGTTTTGTGTTTTAAAAAGAAACTTGTAGCATATTTGATAATTAAAAATTTGTAATTAGTGTAAAATTAGTGGAGAATGTGTAAAAGCAAAAGAAACATTAATAAAGAGAGCATAACATTTGTTTTCAAGGCTTTTGCACAGTTTGACGTAAGCATGCAGCAGCCCTGAGAGCAGATGTGTATAGTTTGTATGGGAACTGTAGCAGAATGCAATTTCCAGTTGGAAGGGTAAATTAAAAGCCACAAAGTAGCTGGGCGGTGGTGGCGCATGCCTTTAATCCCAGCACTCAGGAAGCAGAAGCAGGCAGATCTCTGAGTTCGAGACCAACTTGGTCTGCAGATCAAGTTCCAGGTCAGGCACCAAAGCTGCACAGAGAAACCCTGTCTCAAAAAACCAAAAAAATCCAAAAAAACCAAAAAAAAACAACAAACAAAAAAAGCCATACAGTAGACCCAAGGCAGGATGCTAAGTGTATGAAACATGAACTCCCTTAACTATACTCTGTCATGTCAATAAAAGAATTCTTCTTTCAACTAGATATGAAGAGGCTGAAGTTCGGAAAAAACTCGAAGAAAAGGACAGACGGGAGGAAGAGCAGCTGCAACAGCAGAAAAGGCAGGAGGCAGGAAGAGAGGACAGTGGTGCGGTGGCCAGACGCTCTTTGGAGAATGTATTGGATTCCAAAAACAAAACCCAAAGGGTATTTCAAGTTTATTGTGTAAATCTGGTTCTGTTTGCCAGGTGACCTGCCTGTAAGGAGTTGAGGAGCCACTGTAAAATTCTTTGAAGCAACAGGGATAATATTTCATGTGATTAATCAGAAACTGAATTCAATGTCCCAGCAGCAGTTGGTTCTGGGTTTTTCTGTTCTGGCCGTTGTTAGAACAGTGACTGTAAACTAATGAGGGGGAATGAAAGGCAGCCTTGATTAGGATCTGGTCCATCTGCGTTCTGGGCTCTACTGAGCCTTGCCTAACAACTCTCAGAATCAGTTTCCTTGAAACAGGATCCTGAGGTATCTTTTTCCCTCATGAAATCTACATTAAGAGAAGGACTTGGGCCAAGTGTGGGCCAGGCGTGGTGAGGCACACCTTTAATCCCAGAATTTGGAAGGCAGAGGCCGGAGGATCTCTTGAGTCTGAAGCCAGCCTGATCTACAGAGAGAGTTCCGAGATAGCCAGGGCTGTTACACAGAGAAACCATATCCTGAAAAACCAAAAATAAATAAACTATAAAAAGAGAGAAGGACTTGGTTTGATGCTTTATTTGGTTCCAGTTTTTGTTTGTGTCTGGAGTCTTTTTTTTTTTTCTTTTTTTTCTTTACTTCCTGTTTCTCAAAGAGTTGTGTCTGGAGTCTTATTCACTTCCTTCCTTCATTCCTTTTTCTATTCATTTTCCCTGTGTCAAACTGTCACTCTCTGCATTTCATTTAGTATTCTCAGCGATCGATAAGCTCTCCTTACCAAAAGCCACCAGCAGCTCGGTCTCTGCCAGCTGTCACTATGCCTCTTTGCTTTCAGAAATTACTCTTTCTAAAGCATAAATCTCTTCTATGTTGAAATCCTTGGAAGCCTTCTGCTTTGCTTCCTCTGACCTCTTGTGCATTTTGTAGACATTTGTAGCAGTCCTGTCCCTTGTGTGTTGGTTACTGTCGTCATTTGGAAGATGTTTCACTGTGCTGGGCACTCTGGAAAGGTGAAGAAATGTCATCTTCCATGAATGTTGGAATTCATGATGTGTGACAAAACCACAACTTAGGGAGATATTTGTCAACAGGTCAAGTGACTGCCATCGCCAAATAACAGGACTTGAAAATTTGTATGAGGGAAACTTTTTCATTTTGTTGACTTTGCAAAAGTGAGTAGTCACTTTTTTTTTTCTTCAGTTGAGACCGGATCTCTTGAAGCCCAGGCTAGCACAGACTCACTATGTAGGCAAGGCAGCCTTGAATTCCTGTTCCTCCTACCTCCACCTCCCAATTTCTAGGGTTATAGGCCTTTGTAATCATACCCAGTTAACGGGATGCAGGGGCGAGCAAATGGCCAGCTGAGCCACAACTCCAGCTACATCTCTGTTCCTTTTACTTTAACCTTTGTCCTGCTGTATCTGTCTCCTACACCTCTTCTTTTGCTTGAGTGTTTGAAAACAGTCTCCAGCTGCTTTGCTACTTGACTGCCATCCATCTCACATAACTGCAGTTCTGTATCCCACTCTGAATTTAACAGTAACTCCTCAGTGTTTCCTCGTATTTGGTCTATATCAGACTTTTCTACCTGTCTTAACCTAATTGATTTTCAAGATGATTTGTTGAATCATGACACTAAACAAGGAACTGTCTTTTCCTTGTTATATGTCTTAAAGTTCTAAAATAATCCCTACTTGAGATTCTCCTCCCAAAACTTTTCATACTGTGCACTTGGCTGGATTGAGACAGCAAACCACATTTTGTGTTGTTCCCCCAGCCTGGAGGTTTTCATTATTTCCAGCATTGTCAGGAGAGGTACAGTTTTGTTTCATGATAAGAATTCTCTGCAAATGGTGCCTTGTGTTTCATATTGTGTCACACTAAGAGGCAGGTGATATACATAACTTGTGCAAATGTGCGCATACAAGTGGCTACTAACTTGACCCATAGGTCCAGATGGGTCCTCAGTTTTCCCATCTGTAAAATGAATTCCCTTCTTATAGGGTCACCTCACGTTGCCTTGGTTAGAAAATGTAAACTAAGTGGTATGTTGTATTACTTGATTTCCCTTTAATTTTATAGTGGAAGGCGCCGACTAGAATAGCTAGAATTGCTGTTTCATTTCAGAAGCACTTTCTAATTAAGTACTACTTTTAAATTATATGTGACACCTCCTTAAGAAAATCTGAGAATGAACAGTGATTCTGATACGCTGCTGCTTATTTTAGCTGCTGCCTAGTAAAAGAACACAGCAAAGCCATTATGTGTCTGAATTCTTGAGGGTGGAGGGCATCACTGGGTATTGAACCCAGTGCTTCATGCCCTAGAGGCAAGTGCTCTACCTCTGAGTTCTATTCCTGTTTATGCACATTTTTATAAAGTGCCATTACTTGGCACACTGTATTTCTTAGTTTTCTATTGTAACTAAGTATTATTTTTTCCTATGAAATTGAAACTCTTTTCCTCTGTGAACTAGATCAATGGTGAGAAGAGTGAAAAGGGTGGAGCTGCAGAGAAAGGTATGTGAGACAGGATGTCCTTAAGTTCTTGTGAGTTTCCTCAGTTTGATACAGTGAGGGTCTCAGCCATGTGTGTTCTCCTATACTCTACAAATACATTGAAATGCTGTAAGTTCTGTATTGATTTACTCGGGGGGGTGTTTTATGGTTATTTTAGCCTGGCATTATAAGCAGTTGTTTACTTATCTTCTTTTCTAGATGCAGTAGTTAAACTAATAGTGTTTGAGAGGATGGACTCTCGGAAACTGCTCCTCAGTATCTTGATATATGATACTTACCACTTAACCACTCTACCCCGGGTTACCCATCTGGAAAGTGGGGTTGCATTTTCTTTTTCTGTTGCTATGATAAAATACTCTAACAAACTAGGTGGTGGTGGTGCATACCTTTAATCCCAGCACACTGGAGCGGATCTCTGTGAGTTTGAGGCCAGCCTGGTCTTCAGAGTGAGTTACAGGACAGCCAGGGCTACACAGAGAAGCCCTGTCTCAAAAATAAAATACCCTAACAAAAGCAACTTATGAGAGGAAGGTTTAGTTGTGGCTCATGGTTCCAGGGCACAGTCCACCACAGCGGGAAAGTCATGGTGTTGGGAGCTGAGGCAGCTGGTCACGGCAGGAGGCAGAGGGAGGTAACTGCTAGTTCTCACCCAAACAGGACCTAAGGCACGCAACTGTGCCCCCATAGTTAATTTCAGCTAATACATGTTGAGCTTTCAGTACCCATAGTAAATTTAAGGGTTATTAGCTGTTATTATTTGTGACTCTGCGGTTTTAAGAATTATTTAACAAGTGCCCTCACCTCCTAGGGAAAAAAAAATCTGAACCTGTAATTTGTATGTATCCCTAAGTGTTATTGATGATCTCATGATAAATATATGACCTAGCAACAGGAGTTAGGAAGTTGACTTCATCTACTAGAGAAATTTTCTGCTCTTTCAGAAAGGATTAAAATTAAACATAATTATATGTAACACAAAACACTTATGTACCGAGCATATTATCATATAGTAATCTCAAAAGTAAACTAAGTCGTATAGGTGTAATAGCTTATGGTGATTAGCTCTTATCCTTCTGGGTGACTTGTGTTCTCTGCTTGTTTATTCTGCTCATTATCAAATTGATCTTGATGGTTTGAGAGGAAGAAAGGAGGTTTTAGCAGCTATTCATAAGATTACCTGTGTTTCTCACAGCTGCAGAAACAGCCCTCTGCATCTAAAGTTGCTTGTGATGGGGTTTTCTAAAATTATTTATTTATTATGTATATGGTGTTCTGTCCACATGTCTGCCTGCAGGCCAGAAGAGGGCACCAGATCTCATTACAGATGGTTGTGAGCCACCAAGCGGTTGCTGGGAGTTGAACTCAGAACCTGTGGAAGAGCAGCCAGTGCTCTTAAATGCTGAGCCATCTCTCCAGCCCCAGCTTGTGATGGTTTTTGATCTTTCACTTCAGGTCATAAAGCTGACAAAAAATAGCAACATAGAGAGTTTTGTTTGGTTTATTTTTGCCAAGTTGCACACCCTATCCCAATTAAATAAATAATTGGAAATCTAAACATTCAAATAGTCTTCATAGCACTTCTCCAAAAAACTTGAAAAAGAATTCGAAGATAGAACCTTTTGAGACTCCTTTGTTATGACAACAGCTTATCTGTAGCCTGACCTTGAATTTGGTACTAGTCAGGGATGACCTTGAACTTGAATGTACTCTACCACACCCAGTTTGTGTAGTTGCTAGGGACTAACCCAGGGCCTCAGTGGGCAGGATGGTACCAGCTGAGCCACATCATCAGCCCTGGTGATTTTATTAACAGTGTATTTTGGTGTGTGAATTGTTTTCTGTCTTAATAAGACACATATTTAATTTTCTTTCTTTGAGATTAGTAGAAGGAACACCAGATACAGTGGTGACCATGACATAAAGTTTTTAACTAGGCTATGGTAGGCACAATGGAACCAAACCCAGAGCCGAGCACAGCTAGGCAGACACTATTCCATCAAGCTATGTGTCCAGCCTGTGTATAAACAAGACGTGGGATTTGTCTCTTAGTAAATGTTAACACAAATTATACTTAGTGTTCTTGTAAAAGATAAAACATGGTACGACAGAATGGCAAGTCAGATGCCAAATATACTTTGCTCTTCGAAGTTTGCTAATGTGCCAGCACATAGAATTGGGTGTTTCTTGTTGTTTACTACTGTGTCTCTCAATTCCAAGGAGCTATCACAGCAAAGGAGCTGTATACAATGATGATGGATAAAAACATCAGCTTGATTATAATGGATGCTCGAAAAATACAGGATTATCAGCATTCCTGTATCTCAGATTCTCTCAGTGTTCCTGAAGAAGCTATCAGTCCAGGGTAGGTCACTATGTGTTTGGATAGAAATGGAGGAGGAGTGGATCTGGGGGAGAGGGAACATGTGTGCAGTTGTGAGGAGAGGAGGAAGGGGATGTAATATATGAGAGAGCAATAAATTTTAAAAAATAAAGCTGGGTGGTGGTGGCACACACCTTAAATCCCAGCACTTGGGAGGCAAAAGCAGGCTGATCTCTGAGTTCAAGGCCAGACTGTTCTACAGAGTGAGTTCCAGGATAGCCAGGGCTACACAGAGAAACCTTATTTCAAAGAAAAAACAAAAATAAAAGAGAGAGTCAGGGTCCTGCTGTGCTAACAGGCTGGCCTTGAATTTGTGACCCTTCCTTTTGGCCGCCCTAGTGTGTAAATGACTGTGCTCTTCCATTCAGCTGTGCTTTGATAGTCACCTCCATTACTGTGCATAGTGCAGTGCGTTCATTCTCATCGCTCTGTGTCCCTTTGTGTGACTGCAGTATAATTTACTTACCTGTGTTATTTCTAGACTTGCCCTTTATATATTAGATTTGATAGTGCTTTTTCCATTTATACAGGGACATATGAATTTATTAAAATAAACAGTATAATTAAATTTTTGATTATTAAGTTATATTTTAAATTAAATTATACAACAAATTATGAAGATAATACATGAGAAACTTAAATTTAGGAAATGCTTGTTGATTCTGTTATTTCCCAATATATGTTTACTAGAATGCCAATCCTAAAAGGAGTGTGTAAGCAATTAAATGTCCCTTAAAGACCTCTCATTCCATTTGTTTCCATTGTTTTAGGCCGTACGTCTTGATCTGTCTCTATAAGGACAGCTAGGAGATGGTATTTTATATTAGCTCCTCTTCACTTCCCAGTAGATAAAGTAACCAGTGTTATTACTTAGGAAGAGGTTTGTTTTGTTTAATTCTTAGTCCACCATTTTGTTTTATTTGTGGATAAAGGCTTCACCAGTCCCACTCAGCTTGCTAGTATTGCTAGTTAAATGCTGAATGGTTTCTAAGCACTGGCACCTTTTACCAAAGGAATGGGTCTGTTACTCTGTCATTCAGCAAATATTTACTGAGAGGTATGCTGGGTTATTAGGCTTCTAAGTGATGAGGCTCAATCGGTGAACAGATAGAAGTTGTTGTCTTTGTAAAGCTTTAATTAAATAAGCAGATAAGATAGATAAGAAAAACAATAAAAATTAAAAATACAATGTACATGCCGGGTGGCAGTGGTGCACGCCTTTAATCCCAGCAGAGGCAGAGGCAGGCAGATCTCTGTGAGTTCGAGGCCAGCCTGGTCTACAAGAGCTAGTTCCAGGACAGGCTTCAAAGCTACAGAGAAACCCTGTCTCAAAAAACCAAAAAAAAAAAAAAAAAAAAAAAAACAGTGTTCTTTATGTTAATAAGTAAGGTATGGTAGGTGGGTATATATTGGGATGCGTGCGTGTGTCTGTCTGTCTTGGAGTAGACCCTAAAATTTAGTTCCAGGAAGACTCACAGGAAAGTTCTTAACAAATGTTAAATATATAGGGGAAATGGTGGTGTACATTCTGAGGTCAAACCTAGGGAGCAAACAGAGAACACAGCAAGAATAGAAGCCCTTAGGCAGGATCACTGAATGAGTCAAGAATCAAAGGTCAGTGACTGGTGTGGATGAGCAGAGGGGGCAAGCAGTTAAGAAGAGAAGGAAGCAGTAGGAGGATTGGGGTCTGTGTCATGGGCCATGTTAAGGAAGTGTGTGAGCTTCCAAACGAGCAAAGGGGTAGTTGAGAACGTGCTGATGAAAGGATGTAAGCGTAGGCCTGAGCTGTAATACGCCTTGATTTCTCATCTGGGAAGGTGGCAGCAATGTCTCCTGATGTACCGCTGTGAGGATTCAGTAAGATCCGAAGTATACAGAGCAGTACCTGACAGTGTCAGGTTGTGTATGCTTGCTAATTAAATTAAATCTTGCTGTTTAGCTATTATATGTATAGGAAGAAGTGAGCTTAAATATGAGTACTGTTGCTGAGGTGATTCTTCAGTTTAGATTTGCCAAAGGAAGTTGTCTGGATGATTTCCTGTTTCAGCTTTGTGTCCCCTCCCCATTTTTTTAAAAAGCGGTCAGAATTAAGTCTTTCTTTCCCTCCCTAATACTTACTAAAAAGCACTAACATGCAGTAACAAAGGGGTTGAGTAAAGTTTGTACTGGTGTGGCAGAGTACAAGGCTCATTTCTCCACTTTGCCTCAATACAAATGTTCATTCATTTCAGAGTCACTGCCAGTTGGATTGAAGCAAACCTCTCAGATGATTCTAAAGACACTTGGAAAAAGAGGGGGAGCGTGGACTATGTGGTACTGCTCGACTGGTTTAGTTCAGCAAAAGATTTGCAGCTTGGAACCACGCTGCGGAGTCTGAAAGACGCACTTTTCAAGGTTGGCAGCTCCCTTGGTTTGACAAGCTCTGTCTGATTGTTGGGTAATTGTGGAAACTGGTTTTGACTGGCTCCGCTAGACTTTTAAGCCAGCTGTTCACCTAGGAAGTTGTAATCGGTAACCACCCTAGAGGTGAACATTTAATATTGAAAGTCATAAGGTGTTCTTGAGCCAGGACTCAGCTACTCCAATTTTGGAAATTTTATTAAGGGGTTTGGGATGTGTGCTTATCTTTGGTGTTTATTCCAGCATTGGGGGTATCTGTACATATACACACACACATACACACACAGAGTAGTAATCATTATAAATAATACAACTGTTATTGACATTCATGTAAAAGAAAAAGCTGCAAATTAAGAGTTTCATCATTTTATAAAAATGCATTTTGAAAAGTGTGTGTGTGTGGAGACTAGGAGCTAATTCCAGAATGTTAGGGAGTGTCTCACTCCAGAATGTTAGGAGTGTCTCACTCCAGAATGTTAGGAGTGTCTCACTCCAGAATGTTAGGAGTGTCTCACTCCAGAATGTTAGGGAGTGTCTCACTCCAGAATGTTAGGAGTGTCTCACTCCAGAATGTTAGGGAGTGTCTCACTCCAGAATGTTAGGAGTGCCTCACTCCAGAATGTTAGGAGTGTCTCACTCCAGAATGTTGGGAGTGTCTCACTCCAGAATGTTGGGAGTGTCTCTGGGTGGTCAGGTTTCACATAGTCTTGTCTTGGATTGGTTTTATTACTTTCCTTCTGAGACCACAGGTTGTTTCTTGGTTCTTAAAACTTGTGTTGATTTATATCTAATACTTCATTTAAAGTTGGATTTTGAATTTAATTATTCTTTGTTTTCATTTTGCAATAGTTCTACTTTTTTTTTGTTGTGGGTTGTGATTTTTGCTGTCAAGAGACTGCCACCATCTTAAAAATATTCTGTCTTTATTTTGTAGTGGGAAAGTAAAACTGTCCTGCGCCATGAGCCTCTGGTGTTGGAGGGGGGCTATGAAAACTGGCTCCTTTGCTATCCGCAGTATACAACAAATGCTAAGGTCACTCCACCCCCTCGAAGCAAAACTGAAGAGGTGTCTGTCTCATGTATGTATGTGAAAAGTTTGTTTAAAATTGCTTCAATACAGAATAAAACATTTATATATTGTTTGTATATGCCTTTGTCCTGTTAAATACTAGTTTGTTTTCAGGCAAAATAGTACAGACTAGGAATTCATGTTTTAAGACTGTAGTGATTGCCATTTCATTCACATTTAGCTATCACAAAGAACATGTATAACATAAATATTGTGTTGGAGTTTGCTGTTCTTAAAAATGATTCATTTTTATTTTGGGGATTTTAGTGGATTTTACTTATCCCTCACTGGAAGAACCAGTTCCTCCCAAACTTCCTGCCCAGATGTCTCCTTTACCTATAGAAGTAGATGAAAATGCAGAATTGGTAACCGGTCAAGATGAAAAACCGAGACCACAGAACTTGTCAGCTCTTGCTGGACCCAGTGCTGCGCCCAAAGCCGAAGCTTCACCCATAATTCAGCCAGTGCCTGCTACAAAGACTGTCCCACAGGTATTCTCTTTTTTTTCTTTCAACTAACTTTATTATTTTTTATTTTGATACCATATTGACACATAACATACAGAAAGAGTTTTATCTGTAACCTGTGACACCTTGGGAAACATCAGAAGGATCTTGTCACCTTTATTTTTCCTTAAAGTTTTTATAATCCATTCCTGTTGCCATGGCTTTATTAGATCACTTACAAGATTTCAGATCAGCTGGTGGCCATTTCCTACACCCTGTACCTTGATTTCAAAACAAGACTTGTTTTCAGAAGTGAGCTGAAGAGCTCAGCTGGTTACACTGCAGTGATTTAACCAGCACAGCTGTTCTGGCGAAGCTAGCAAATGATCAGTCCCTCTTATAGATGGTCTGGAGTCCACATGTCACCCAGAGTTTATGTCCTCTCTGCATTCCTTCTGATAGCTGCGATGCAGCACCGTTGAGAGAATAATGCTGAGAAGAGTTCCCCTACATGCTTAGGAAGGAACACATTTTTACAAACAAAACATTTCCGCGTGGAATCCATCACTTTGGTGTATGAACCTGTCATTATGAAGGGTATTTTGCCTGCTTTTGCATATGAGAGATGTGAATTGTCAGTATTTTGGTTTTAAAGCATCATTTTAGTTCCATTTTATTGCAATTTGAAATGTTAACAATAGTTTTTTAAGCCTGAAGTGGTGGCCTTTAATCCCAACACTCGGAAGGCAGAGGCAGGCGGATCTTTGTGTGTTCAAGGCCAGCCTGGTCTACAGAGCTATTTCCAGGACAGCTAAAATCTCCTGAAGGTTTTTAGAGCAGCCGAAGCAGGTCTTAACACCTACATTCCAGGAATAGGGCAGCTGTCTTAGTCAGCTGCAGGGCTGCGGAGAGCTCAGTCAGTAAAGCACCTGCTGTGCAGCATAACACACCTGGAATCCCAGGACTTGCTGGCCTGCCAACTTACCCTGATCGATGAGCTCCAGGTTCAGTGAAAGGCCCATCTCAGAAAGTAAAGATGGAGGACCAACAAGATGGCTCAGCAGCTAAAGATGACTGAGTTTGATCCCTAGGACCCGTAAGGACAGAACCAACTCCCACAGATTATCTTCTGACGCCCCCTCCAAAAATTAAATAAATAATTACATAAAATTAATAATAGCATTTATAGAATAGAACAGTAAGGTGAAAAAGAGGGTTAGTGAGATGGTGGCACTTAACGTACAAACCTAATGCTGTGAGTTCAGTCTCTAGATCTTACAAGATGGCATGGGAGACCCAACCTCTCAGAGTTGACTTAACCACACTTGACTCTGCACTCACACTCATGTGCAGCATGCACACACACTAAACAAAATGTCTTCATAATAAAGAATGGAAAGTAGGCCAGGCAGTGGTGGTGCACACCTTTAATCCCAGCACTTGGCAGGCAGATCTTTGTGTGTTTGAGGCGAATCTGGTCTACAAAGTGAGTTCCAGGACATTTGCACAGAGAAACCCTGTCTCAAAAGCAAAACAAACAAAAAGAATGAAAAGTAGTAGACAGGCCATGGTAAAATGTTTATTTTATTTATTCATTTTGTGCTTGAGTGTATGTGTGTATACTACAACCTAAGTATAAGGAGTCACTATGAAGTAGGTTTTTTTTTTAAAGATTTATTTATTTATTATGTGCACAGTGTTCAGCCTCCATGTACACCTGCAGGCCAGAAGAGGGCACCAGATCTCATTACAGATGGTTGTGAGCCACCATGTGGTTGCTGGGAATTGAACTCAGGACCTCTGGAAGAGCAGTCAGTGCTCTTAACCTCTGAGCCATCTCTCCAGCCCCAAAGTAGGGTTTTATTAAACAAGAGATACATGTGTGGACAGAGGTTTCTGTCCCTCCTGTCCTGCAGCCATTCTGTCCCAAAGAAACACATAGAGGACTACATTAAGTATAAACTGGTTGGCCTATTAGCTCAGGTTTCTTATTAACTAACTTTTACATCTTAACTCATAATTCTTATCTGTGTTAGCCATGTGGCTTGATACCTTTCATCAGTGAGGCATTCTCATCTTGCTTCCTCTGCATCTGGATCACGGCTGTAGCCTGAGCCTTTCCTCTTCCCAGAATTCTACTGTTCTGGTCACCCCACCTATACTTCCTGCCTGGCTACTGGCCAGTCAGCGTTTTATTAAACCAATACAGGTGACAAATCTTGCAAAGTACAAGACCACTGTTCCACAGCAAACATGGTCAGATTTCTTTGGAAAAGATTACTTGGGTGGGTGACTGGCTGGGCAGGTAAAGGCATTAGCCACATAAACCTGAACTTGAGTTTGATCCCTGGAAAAGGTTCCATAAAGGAGGGAGGAAAGAACCAACTCCACAAAATTGTCCACTAACTGTCACACGTATGCTGGGCATATGTGATGTGCCCACACATCACACATTATATGCACACATAATTTGTAAAATGAGGAAAAACATTAAGTGATCACTCTCATCACAGTGTAGGGAAGTAACTAGAAATGGAAAGAAACAGGTGAGCAGGCAGAGGGAGGCTGTGCTGGAGTTCTGGAAAGAGAATGATCTTGGGTATAGGCTTCTAGGTAGTCACAGAGATGGGTATACAGCCATGTGCAGTTTCACCAGGCAGCAGAAAACTGGGAAGAACATGGCCTAAAACTGTCAGCTGACTGCTTTTACAGCTGTTTGGAGAGTGAAGGGAAGCTCCATGTTTGTGGGCATCATACATTTATTTTTGGCCATGTTGTGTGTGAGGTATTATTGGCTACTTATGTGGAGATGGGCAGGGGGTAGCTGGGTGTTTAGGGATGGCGCTTCAATCAACTCTGTCAGGTCTAGATGCTATGGTTGAGCATTAAGATACATGTAACTCTTCTGAGCACAAACACCTCACTGCAAACTAAAACTGAAGTAACACTCCTATATTTTGCTGAGGTAGGAGAATTGTGGGTTTGAAGCCAACTTGGCCTATGTGCAAGACCTTGCCTCAAAACCAAGACACAAAAAGCATGCTTTGTTCTGTTTGTGTTTCTCTAAGGTTGATCGTACGAAAAAACCAGCAGTGAAATTGCCTGAAGATCATAGAATAAAATCTGAGAATACAGATCAGAGTGGAAGAGTTCTTCCTGATCGTTCCACCAAGCCAGTATTTCCTCCTGCGACTGCCATGTTAACAGATGAAGAAAAAGCCCGTATTCATGAAGAAACTGCCCTTCTCATGGAGAAAAACAAGCAGGAGAGGGAACTTTGGGAAAGGCAGCAGAAGGAGCAGAAAGAGAAGCTAAGGAGGGAGGAACAAGAGCGCAAAGCTGGAAAGACACAGGACTTGGAAGAGCATGACATCATTGAGAACCAACCAGAAGCAAAGGGTGAGCTGGAGAAAAGAGACAGCAAACAGACCAAGATGGAAGAGAAAGAGCCCTCAGCAGACAGGGCCCAAGAAGCCACAGGAACGAAAAGACAAAGTAAAAGTGAACACGAGGCTTCTGATACCAAGATGTCTGTGGAAGGTAAAAGGTGTCCCACATCAGGAGCGCAGAAGAGGCCACCAGATGTGTCCCCTGCATCTGTGTCAGGAGAGCTGAGTGCAAGCAAGGTAGGTAAAACCGAAGGTAAATGTGTTTACGATGGCAGTACAGTGGCCTTTCACAGACAGGGCAGGCATTGTGCATGGTGTTCTAGAGGGTGAGAGACTGTCCTGAGCCATTGGTATTTGCTTCCCTGCACTCTTTTGAGACCTGTGGTGATGTACATTAAATGACTGGTTGGCAATAGATTTTTTTGGTAAAATGCCGTACCTATTTAGTTACTGTAGATTTAGCTATATTTGTTTCTGTGCTGGTGTGTAACCATCAAAAGTACTAGGATGAAATACAATCTCATGACAGAGACGGTGCCAAAAGTTAAGTTAGTTTTTGTCTACTTAGAATGTGTAGTCAGCCGGGCAGTGGTGATGGACACCTTTAATCCCAGCACTCAAGAGGCAGAGGCAGGAGGATCCCTGTGAGTTCGAGGCCAGCCTGGGCTACAAGAGCTAGTTCCAGGACAGGCTCCAAAGTTACAGAGAAACCTTGTATCAACCCCCCCCCCAAAAAAAAGAAGAAGCGTGTCCTTCCCTTTTGAACGCTGTCATACAAGTAAAAACAGTTTTGGTAGTACAAAAATGACTTCTGTGGAAGCAAAGTCCTACCTTACAGAATGTCAGGTTTTATACATTTCAAACAGTATTTAGGCTCATTTTCCAAATTAATAATCCATACTAATACTGTGCTTAGGGAGCACATGGGGGCCTCACTATAGAACAAAGCTCCTACTGGCTGGGTGTCCTGCACATGCCTTGTAGCCTTAGCTAACTCAGTGCCACTCCAGCCCCGAGTCTTCTTTGAGAGTACAGCCCCTTGGGAGAGTTTTCTAAACACCTACAATTAAAGAGATTAAATTTTTATTTAAGATAACAATTTAAATGATTCAAAACAGTCAAGGTATGCCAAGTATTCCCCAACATTTCTTATTCATAGTGGTAGCCCCATAAGGTAGTAGGGAGTTGGCAGTGGCTCAGAGGTTGTTGTTTGCCTAAAATTCCATAGGTAGTGAAATTTGAAAGCCTCTTTCCCCTCTGTACTGGAGGCAGTCTTTAGAACTTAACACTCCTGTGTTTGTGGGGTCACTTGTGGTGCCATAAATACCCCTACAGCCTACATAGCCCTCAGATGATGGCATAGATTTGGAATATGTTTAACACCTTTTTAAAGTTCAGATTGTATTTTATATGCTCCTTTTAAAACTAGAAGCAGTGTATATTAATATGCTGTAAGAGACCATCCTGAGCTTTCATAGTGAATTCAAAGCCAGCTTGGGCTACAGTGTGAGACCTTGTCTCAAAACAGACACACAAGATAAAATCAAAATGAATTATTTGAAGCCAGGCAGTGTGGCTTGCATCTTTAATCCCAGCATTCAGGAGGCAGAGGCATGTGGATCTCTGTTGGCTTTCATAGTGAGTTCAAAACCATCCAGGTCAAGAGAGTGAGTTCCAGAATAGCCAGGGCTACACAGAGAAACCCTGTCTTGAAAAACAAACAAACAAAAAGGAATTCTTTGAAAGAAACTGTGATATAAAAATGGTCTTTGGGACTGGTGAGGTAAGATGGTTCAACAGGCAAGGATGCTTGCTGCCACGTCTGGTGACCCGAGTTTAACACCTGGAACCCATATGATGGGGGGTGGGTAGAACCAGCGCCTTCAAGTTGTTTTCTGACTTCCACACATATGCTGCAGTGCACATGTACACATGTGAGTGCATACACACACAATGTAAAAAATTTAAATAAATAGACATTGCATTTTGAATATGAAATTCTGTATTTTCATAATTTTCTTGACTATATTTAAAAATATATTAGAGTGCAGCCCTTTTCAAATTAATGAAAACCATATAGGATGTAAGCAATAGCATCTGTGAGAGTATGGTTAATATACACTAATGATTAACATTTTATACTGTATTATAAATCAGCACTTCACATTCTGTTTAGTTTTTTTCTTCACTGATTCATTTTTCTCTTTGATGGTAAGAAATCTCAAATGGACTCAAAGTATCAGTTTTAAACTTGACAGTAAATAGAATAGACTGTCCAGAGAGACGTCAAGATTTTCTTTTTCGGGGCTGGAGAGATGGTTCAGTGGTTAAGAGCACTGGCTGCTCTTCTAGAGGTCCTGAGTTCAATTCCCAGCAACCACATGGTGGCTCACAACCACCTGTAATGAGATCTGGCGCCCTCATCTGGCATGAAGGTGACCATGCAGGCAAAACACTGTGCATATAATAAATAAATCTTTAAAAAAAAAAAGATTTTCTTTTTGTTTCTATGTTTAGTCTGATGGATTTGATAACTTCATTGAAGTATATATAAAATATACCTGTTTGTAGCATAGTTGGTGAATTAAACATTTACAGACCAGTTGGGTATGCTGGTGTACACCTTTAATCCTAGTACTGTGGAGGCAGAGTCAGGCGGTCTCTGAACTTAAGGCCAGCCTGGTCTACATAGAGACCTCCAGAACAGCCAGGACTACACAGAGACCCTCTTTCAAAAAACCACAAGAAAAAAAATGGACAGAATATATGAAATTATTAACATTATCAAATCTTAGAGCATTTCTACCACACTAAAAAGATTACTCTGCCCATGTATAGCCATGTCCTGTACCAACCTAAAGCCCCAGAAAACCTGAATCTGTTGTCTCCATTGATCTGACTTTTTTCTTTTTTGAAAAAAAAAAACAAAACTGAGCTTGCTTTTTACATTTCTTTTTTCCAATAGTGTCTTTTTTTTTAAAGATTTATTTATTTATTATGTATACAGTATTCTCAATATTCTGCCTGCATGTATGCCTGCAGGCCAGAAGAGGGCACCAGATCTCATTACAGATGGTTGTGAGCCACCATGTGGTTGCTGGGAGTTGAACTCAGAACCTGTGGAAGAGCAGCCAGTGCTCTTAAATGCTGGGCCATCTCTCCAGCCCCAGCTTGTGATGGTTTTTGATCTTTCACTTCAGGTCGTAAAGCTGACAAAAAATAGCAACATAGAGAGTTTTGCTTGGTTTATTTTTGCCAAGTTGCACATCCTCAGGACCTTTGAAAGAGCAGACAGTGCTCTTAGCCACTGAGCCATCTCTCCTGCCCTGATCTGACTTTTCTGAGATAGTCTTTATTTAGCATCTGAATTCTTTCATCTAGAGTGGTGGTTCTTAACCTTCCTAATGCTGTGACCTTTTAATACAGCTTCTCATTTCGTTGCTATTTTCGTTGCTATTTCCTAACTGTAACTGTGCTACTGTTATGAATTATAATGTAAATATCTGATATGTAGGATATCTGATATGCAATCCCCAAAGGGGTCATGACCTTCAATTCGAGAACCACTAATATAACACTTAGACATATATATAGGCAAAATGTGTATGAATGTTTTGCCTGCATGTATGTCTATGCCCCACGTGGATGCTGCCCTTAAGGAGGGCAGAAGAGCTCATCTCTTGGGACTGTGAGCCATCATGTGGGTGCTGGGGATCAAACTCATGTCCTCTGGAAGAGCAGCCAGTACTCTTAATCACTAAGACATGTCTCCAACCCTTCACCTAGCATGGTTTTCTCTATTCGTGTTGTAGGATGCATTGGTAGTTTGTTCCTGTGTGTTGTGAAGTGTGGCAGGCTCTGCACAAGCTGCACATCAGTTTGGACTACTTAGACATTGGCATTGCTTCTTTGGAGTTATTTTGAAGACTACTACTGTGGACATTTGTGTCTTTGCATTTGTTACTTTTGAGTGAATACTAAGGAGTGAAATTCTTTTCCACTTGTTTTTTTTTTCATATTTTATTTTTCATTCAAAAATTTACACTTCCTCCCCTTCTCCCAGTCCCCTCCCACTCCCCCACTACCCCTCCTCCATCCCCCTGTGGGAAGCCCAAGGCCCTCCCCCCTCCATCCCGGCCCAAGAAGGTGTACATCCATATAGACTAGGTTCCCAAAAAGCCAATACATGCAGAAGAGACAGGTCACAGTGCCATTATCATTGGCTTCTCAGTCAGCCCCCATTGGCAGCCACATTCAGAGATTCTGGTTTGATCATATGTTCATTCAGTCCTGGTCCAGCTGGACTTGTTGAGCTCCCATTAGATCAGGCACACTGTTTCAGTTGATGGACCAGCCCGTCGCAGTCCTGACTTCCTTGCTCATCTTCTCCCACCTTCTGCTCCTCGACTGGACCTTGGGAGCTCAGTCCATTGCTCTGATGTGAATGTGGGTCTCTGTCTCTATCTCCATCCATCAGACGAAATTTCTATGGTGATGATCAAGATATTCATCAATGTGACTATGGGACAAGGCTAGTTCAGGCACCCTCTCCTCTGCTGCCCAGGTACGTAGCTGGAGACATCCCTGTGGACACCTGGGATCCCCTCTAGAGTCAAGTCTCTTGCCAATCCTAAAATGACTCCCTTAATGTAGATATCTTATTCCCTTCTCCAGTATCCACCCTTCCTCCATCTCCACCCTCCCACTCCCCCAAGCTCTTCCCCAGTCCTTCCCTTCTCCCTTTTCCCTCCCCCTTTCCCTTTCACCCACCCTCACCTCCACCCCTACCTCCACCTCAATCCCCACTCCCGAGCTTCCAACTTTTGCCCAGCAATCTTGTTTGCTTCCAATTTCCAGGAGGATCTATATATGGTTTTCTTTGGGTTCACCTTGCTATTTGGCTTCTCTAGGCTTGTGAGCTATAAGCTTAATGTTTGTTTATGGCTAGGGTCCACTAATGAGTGAGTACATACCATAATCATCTTTTTGGGTTTGGGTTATCTCAGTAAGATAACCCAAAGTGTTTTCTGTTTCCATCCATTTGCATGCAAAATTCAAGATGTCATTGTTTTTTACTGAGTAGTGTTCTAATGTGTACGTTGAACAATGGAATCAAATTGAAGACCCGGATATTAATCCACAAACCTATGAACACCTCATATTTGACAAAGAAGCTAAAATTATACAATGGAAGAATGAAAGCATCTTTAACAAATGGTGCTGGCATAACTGGATGTCAACCTGTAGGAGAATGAAAATAGATCCTTATCTATCAACACGCACAAAACTCAAGTCCAAATGGATTAAAGACCTCAATATAAATCCAACCACACTGAACCTGATAGAAGAGAAAGTGGGAAGTAGCCTGCAACACATGAGCACAGGAGACCACTTCCAATGTAAAACCCCAGGGGCACAGACAATAAGAGCAACAATGAATAAACGGGACCTCCTGAAACTGAGAAGCTTCTGTAAAGGAAAGAACACAGTCATTAAGACAAAAAGGCATCCTACTGAATGGGAGAAGATCTTCACTAACCCCACATCAGACAAAGGTCTGATCTCCAAATTGTACAAAGAACTCAAGAAACTAGACATTAAAATTCTAAATTACCCAATTAAAAAATGGGGTAATGATCTGAACAGAGAATTCTCAACAGGAGAAATTCGAATGGCCAAAAGATACTTAAGGTCATGTTCAACTTCCTTAGCAATCAGGGAAATGCAAATCAAAACAACTTTGAGATACAATCTTACACCTGTCAGAATGGCTAAATTCAAAAACACCAATGATGTCATATGCTGGAGAGGATGTGGAGTAAGGGGAACACTCATCCATTGCTGGTGGGAATGCAAACTTGTGCAACCTCTTTGGAAGTCAGTGTGGTGGTTTCACAGGAAATTGGGAATCAACCTGCCTCAGGATCCATCACTGCCACTCTTGGGAATAGACCCAAGAGATGCCCAATCATACTACAAAAGCATTTGTGCAACTATGTTCATAGAGCATTATTTGTAATAGCCAGAACCTGGAAACAACCTAGGTGCCCCTCAATGGAAGAATGGATAAAGAAAGTGTGGAATATATACACTTGTTTTGTTAAACTCGAAAAGACCAAGTGGTGGCACACACCTTTAATTCCAGCACTCGGGCAGCATACGCAGTCAGATCTCTGAGTTGAGGATGGCCAGGATTACACAGAAACCCTGTCTTGAAAAAAAAAAAAAAACTAACAAGAAGAGAAACTTAAAAACAACATCTAAAACTTAAAGGCTTGCTAAAGAAAAAGAAAAACAACAACAACAACAACAAAAAGCTTGCCAAAATGTTTTCACAAGCAACTGCCCATTTTATACCTGTCAATGCATACTTGCTTCCTTACAAAGATTGTAAGTTGTAGCTTGTAGTTTTAATATACATTTCCCTACTGACAGTGATGTTGCATAATTTCCTTCCATATCTGTGGTGTAGGACTTATTGTTTATCTTTGCACTTTTGGTTTTCTGAGGCAGTCTTAGAGAGCCCAGGCCGACCTTGGATTGGTGACTTTCCTTATTGCCCCTGCAGTCTAAGAGGTGAGATTACAAACATGCACTATCACACCCAGTTTATCTGTCTTTGAAAAAATGTATATTCAAATCATAGCCAACTTTTAGATTAGATTGCCAGTTTTTACTGAGCTATGTGAATTTATAATATTCTGTGTAGAATTCTTTATTTGAAATAATGTTTGTAAATATTTTCTCCACTTTGAGGATTGTCTTTTATTTACTTAAGGAAGTCTTTTTTTTTTCTTTTTTTTTTTTTTTTTTTGGTTTTTCAAGACAGCAAG